>JABUQX010089079.1:5000-43093 GCA_015478945.1 Trachelipus rathkii | reverse complement strand
ACAAGGTCCATTTCGAATGTCATGACAAAAAGGTAGTGAATTAACGCAATTTCTCTGTTGTTTAAAAAATGTTACCCTCGCGGTTCCTTGTCCATCTCCGCAATTATTAAAAACTAATAAATATATATTCTTCGGCAAGATTGAACCCAAAACACGTGTTTTATTTGCTTTTGAGATTTTTTTGATGACCACTTAGGATAGATATAATAAAAAACCCCAATAATTGACCAATGACACATCACATATCTCATCCTTACGGAAGTTTGTCTTGGCGAATATTTCAAAACGAATGGAATCTTGAAATCTTGCACGACCAAGGTCCAAGACTCGACGCCAATAGATAGTCGTCTAGAAGCAGAAGAGAACGTTAGTCGAAAATAATCCCAAACGTAGAAGACGAAGTTGCGAGAGCGGAGCGTTCAAGGTAGGAGAGAGCAAAGCAGATAAAGTAAAAATCTGTTTCGCGATGAAACCAGTCCGCCTCATCCACCCTAATCTGACTTTTATCAAGTAACTGATGTACTATTAACTCTCGTTAACCGGCGGGTTGCCCTCGTTCCGAGAGTTCCAGAGGAGTGATACACGCTGCAACGAGCCTGTTGATTTTTGGCGAGCGTATCTTTTTGGGCAGACGTATTTTCAGTTGTTATCGCGATACTGTCCTGCTTCTAGAAGTATACGGGCAAAGGCGTTCAAAATTTCAAATTCTTGTTAAATCACTTTTCGCGTTTCCAGTTTTTTGATACCTAACCCTCATAGGTATTGATGCTTGTATCTTCTACCAGAATTACAATGAGAAACGACCAGTAGTTTCTAAATGCGTCTTTGGTTGGTGAGAAGTGTTCCTTCTGGAGTGTTATTGACATCCTTGTTTGGTCTGACGTCTTCCAGTTACATCGACATACCCCCCCCAACTGAAGAGCATAACCTATGTATCGTCTCTTCTCGGATCGTTTATATGCTTATGTTAATTTGTTTAAAGAATTTGTTAGAATAGTTTGCCGGATGTGTTAATATGCGGGGGTGCCCATCAATTCGTGATAACAAACAAGAATGGATCCAACACTTCACCTTATTTAAAAATCACACAACAGTTAATTGCTGTCCATTCAGTTAGAACTACTTTTGATTACTAACCATTCTGATATTGACATCTGACAGGAATTACACTCCTCTTTCGCTTCCTTACCCACTTTCTTTCCTATCTGTGCACGACCCTAAGACTTCCTTCTGTCTACAGGTACTCTGATCACTATATCAGGTTGCCGAGATCGTTGCACGTCGAATCTCGGTGGGCGAAGGTGGACCTTCACGAACCCCTTCTGGGTCATCTGTGAACTCTCCCTTCTAACGAAGTGAGCGAAAATTTATGTACAATTGACGCATCTTTCCTTTGCTTCGTTATCCCCCAAATTAATACGCGTGGTGCGAATATTTATATTATCGCATAAATCTCTCCTACTATATCATGTTCAACTGATTGTCCACATCACAACTAAGCACCCTCATTAAACATTTATGCCAAAACTCTCCTTCAACTCCTAATTGCACGACAATAAGAGAGTTATTGTTTGTTTTGGGAATCCAGAATCCGTGAGTTATTGCCAGTCTTTACGTATGCATTACTGACTATCGAATCAAAGTTTCACGAGAATTAGAAATTGTGGTCCCTTCGAACGATCTGAGTCTTATCTTCAATTGCAGTCATATTATAACTGTGCGAAAAAAACTCCCCCCAAAAAAAAACATATATATGAAAATTGTTAACACCATCACTTCTGAGGGACCCTCGTCGCAAAGTCATTATTATTATTATTATTGAATTATATTATTATGAATTATTATTATTATTAATTATTATTATTTATTATTATTATTAGTTTATTATATTTATATATTATATAATTATATAATTATTATTCATTATTATTATATTATTTATATAATTATTATATATTATATATATTATTATATTATTATTATTATGTATTATTATTATATATTGATTATTATTTATTATTGCGAATGCGCTTATAGATGATAAGGAAGCTTCGGTGACTTTCATATATTTTAGGCTTCTTTCTTTGATTATATTCCTTTCTTAGATATATTTTCATCATTGCAATTGCAACAACTTTATAATTCAGGAATAGAATAGGCTGATTTGTATATTATAAGAGGAATTCAGTGAGTTTTTAGTAACCTATCGTGTCTTGAGACTCTTCCATTGATTAGTATTTCCATCCTTGTATATATTTCATTCTTGCAAGTTCCATGATACAATTTAGCGAATAGAAGAGTTTTTTTTAGCATATTTGAACCCAAGGTAGTGCTTACTTTGCATTTTTTTTGATTATCTTTTTTTAGAATTTAAAAGCGTTATTTTTAACATAACCTTTGTAGATACTTAATGGCCCCCAAAAAAAAAAAATTTTTTTTTTTTGGCCCCCAAAAAAAAAAACCATTTTGATTATTATATTGAGTACTTGCAATGTAAAGTTCTATTTTTACATATTACGAAGACGGTCTTCCATTTCTTTTGCTAATTTCTTTTGTGCAAAGCAGTGGTCTGTTCACCTCCCTTCCGTTATTATAATTATTATTATTATATTTTATTATTATTATAATATATTATATTATTATTATTATATATATCTATTATTATTATTCAATTATTATTATATTAATTATATATTATTATTATATTATTATTATACTTATTATTATTTTATTTATTATATTATTATATATTATTATTATTATTATTAATAATTATACTATTACTATATTATTATTATTATTATTATTATTATTATTATTTTTATTATTATTATATTATATAATTATTATATTTATTATTATTATATATATTATATATTACCAACTGTATTACCTCGGAGATTAATTCTTCTGTTTTCGTTGTTTATTTCATGGTTTTCCCTTAGAACACACAGTCATACATATAACACATTGGTTTTGTGATATTCTCTGGTAAACATTTTCTTTGTGGTTGTAAACTTTATGAATCTTTTTTTTTTTTTTATGTTGTGTGTATATTGTTAATTGTTTCTCTATTAACACATCATCATATAACACACAACTCACACACAACATATAATAACATTTTGTTCTTTGTGGTTAACTCTTTGAATCTTTTTTTTTTTTATTTAGTTGTGTTTATTTAATTGTGTTCCTTGATACACCCAGCATACATATGAACCACGAACACACACACACACAAAGTAGTGACATTTTTGTTTTTGGTGTCTTCTTTCTTGTGTTTCTGTTTGTGTTGTTTATTTGTCATTGTTGTCTCTTAGGAACACACAGTCATACATATGAACACACGAACTCACGCACACACAAAAGTAACATTTTCTAATCTTAACTTAACTTTCTTGAATCTTTTTTTTTTTTTTTGTTTATGTTTGTTGTTATTGGTAATTGTGTCTCTTGATACAACCCATTCATACTATGAACGCACGCAACACATACACACACATAAGTGACATTTTTGTTTTTTGGTGTAACTTTTTGTTCTTTTTTATGGTTTTGTTTTGTTTGTTTCTTATAGTAGATTTTGTCTTATTGCATCACACTGACAACAGATGTGTCCACGAAACACACACACCAACAAATACATTTTTTTTTTTTTGTGTAACTTTCTGAATCCTTTTTTTTTTTTGCTTGTTTGTTGTGTTTATTTGTCGTTGTTGACTCTGAGATACACACACACTACACACACACACGATACACACATAGGTTACCATTTAAATTTGTGTAGCATTGAATATTTTTTGTCTCTTTGCTGTTGTGCGAACTTGTTGTCTTGATGTTCAAAAACTACAGTCAACACACACAGCACTCCCTACGAATACACATAATTAGTGGTATTATTTTGAGTTTTTTTCAGAAAACTACGATAACTGGAACAGGCTTATTATTTAATATTTTAGGTTGATACTATTTATATTAAAATCAAACTTGAGCTCATTTTCTACCTAATTCTGATTCACCGAACTCTGCGCCGCACCAGATATTCCACTAAAACAGGAAAATAAAGTAAGTCTTGTGATTTTGTTTGTGTATATAGTTTTTTTTATGTTGTCTTTTATGAGCATAGCCATAAATTAGTTTTAAGATTAGATACTAAGCTATAGTTAAGTTTCTCCGCCACGCTTTAGTTGCATGCGCCCTCTAACGCTTCTATCCCTTACTTATTTGCAGGAAATAAATCACAGGAATTTCGATAAAGTAGTACGATTGTCTCTCAGGTGTGCTTAAGGGTATTGGAGCATTCCAAGAGACCTATCACACAACCCCTTACTGACCGCGGCGCAGCGACGCCGTAGTCAGTGGTTCGTACTGAAAAGATTTTTTTTTTTGCTTCTTTTGACACGCGTGCATACGCATATACACAGTACTCATGGAGGCCGGACGCAACGGAACCAACGCAGAAGAGATCCACGGGACGCCCCTCCGGCAGCCTGATTGAACCCGACCCAAGAGAACCATCAAATAGAGCCAGCAAGACAAATCAGAAAACAAGCCCGAAGCGATTAAGACATAGCCGAGCGACAGCGGAAGCTCTCATCAGGGTTGCCTCTCGTACATGACGAGATGAAATGAGCTAGTGGGAAGACGGACTCTTCGCCGGAGACATCTTTAACTCAGTACAGACCTTAGAGGGACTTCTTAACAGCTGAGGAGACGAATATCGTCATCCAAGACGCTTTGGATCGCGACGAATATTTAGACGATTGTGCGGAGACTAGGAGGCTTCATCTAGCAATCCGTAAAGCGATCAATTCCGGCAACAGCACGTTAGCCGCCAGAGAGAGGGTCCGTCACAGAACGAGTCGATCCCCTTCACCATCGAGAGCTTCTTGTTGTTCGGGGGGTCGGCGGGCTCCCACGCTTTTCAAGGCCCCCAGGAACCTGCCTACCTTCGGCGGGGACCCTCTAGAGTTCGCTAGCTATATAAGTCGTTTAAGCCATGTTAACGACATTATAAATAATCCCATCGAAAACTCCACCTTTACTCCAGAGCTAGCGTGGATGACCAAACCAATTAGTAATCAGGTTCGCAGTGAGAAGAAAACTATGCATGCGCTATCTCTTCTCAAGAACAACTATGGCAACAATCCAAGCTCATAGAGACCCTCATTGCCCGGTTAGCGGCTCCCTAGGCCCTAAAAACATACTTAGCCGACCTCTTCGAAGTTTCAAAGGCTGAACGTGACTGTTCACAGAGTCTCTGAAAGAACCAGGAGGTAATGGGATTGTCAAGTTGTTCCATTATCTTAGGGACTCAACAATCTTTCAAATTGCCAGCGGAAGTTAAGGAAAGAATTCCTTGGGTCGACGCGCGTAAAAGCTGGACGATCCAATCAGTATTGGACCTGGTTGACCAGGCCCTCGGATTCTTGCAGGCCGCCAAACCCTTTCACGAACAAACCAAAGACCAATCCCGACCCCCAAAGGAGGGAGGAAGCTTCGAGGGTACGCGGATAAACGACCGAGCGGTAACAACAAGCAGAAAATTTCCACAGTGTTGAGTGCTACGGGAAATAAACCAGCACTTCCCAAGAACCAGCCTCCGAGGCAGGACAGGAACCCGGCCAGACCGGACAAGCGAAGTTGTCGGTTCTGCAAGGAGGAACACTTCCCATCTGAATGTACTATGCTTACAACGCCAGAGATGAGACTAACAGTGGTTAGGAGTCGCGGCTGGTGTGAAAGATGCCTAGCGGAAAATCATGCCACAGCAGACTGTCAGTACGCTAGGGCCTGTTTCCGTTGCAGGGCACCGGACCACCACATCGTATTTTGCCCTCAACCGATCTCTCGAGCTGGCAGCCACCCACGACAGCAACCAGACCCGCAGGCCCCAGGACCCTCAGGGGCCCCGCCAAGCAATTATGCTGCTCTATGCTTTCTGGGGTTAAAGTTATGGCCGGCGCTTCGTTGCCGATTTGATGTATACCAACGGGGCTGCACACCACTATTCTTAGAACGTTGTGTTTTTGATGGGTGGGGGAGTCAGAAAACTTTGATTCTAAACCGCGCGTCAAAAATTACATCCGTACCCATTTCCCATGGTCGAGATTGCCGATCAATGAATCAAACCAAGCAGGGCCGTAGAAGCCCCTCATGATTGTGCGTCACCCTCCAAGTCAAAACGAAAGAAGACGTCTCCCATCCACCGCTACTTGTGTGACACGCCCTCCTAATCTGCAGATCCTGCTTGGTCAAAAACCACCCCGAAGTGCTTCGCAGACAAACACATGTACAACCTTGCGCATCTTACCGCGCGACAGCGACAGTGATTAATCAAAATCCCACTCGCTATCGGCTCACGTGGAATCACCTGGGGAATTCCCTAGAAGTCGGTGTGAGTCCCGCTTCGCTTGACCTTTTGACAGACACCAATGTGGCCAAACGATGATATCGGGACTCTACCTATTCCGCAAGAACACCTTGCCTCCCAACGTATACTTAATAGTGTCCGCATATAGAGCAGAACAGTCGCTCACCAAACGATTTGGAGAACGCGATCCTTACTTGTTCATCAGACGGAACAGCGACTCTCTATCCCTCCACTTGGGAAGTGGTGTGAAGAAGAGCGCCCCGGCCAGACCCCTCGGCCCCTCCAGTATCTGAGTTACCCTCTCCCGACCGGCGAATCACACCGCCTGGCGTATTCTCTCTCGTTTGGAAGACGTGCAGGCATACATGGGAACAGCGGAATGCCGGGGATTCGAACTACGGTTGCATCTTACCAACGATAGCCTTGGGCCATTCCCCCCTCCAGAGGGCGGATGGAACCAACCGGGGCCACCGGAGGACAGTGAATCATGACATCACCTCGAGCGCTCCCCGCCCGACCATTGAAATTCCATCCTCCCCCCAGCCGGAGGAATTGGAATGATTTATCTGACGCCCGGGCTCTGAGCGCCATGCCCCCCTACGATTTTGCCCCCTCCCGCGGAGGAGCTGAAGCCCACCCAAACGCCAGATCTGATTCGGACTCTGGATAGCGCTATCCCAAATTGCATTCATGCAGTACCGAGCAATTCACAGCGGCCGAACAGAAAACCACGCTGACGAGGGCCTTCGAAAAAACTTAGTCATACGAAAATAGGCCGATACGTAGTGTGCGCTGCACCTGGGACGTGACAACCACCCACTCTCTTCCCACAACTACACCTTTGCTAAGACGCGTCTGAAGCATCCTTGAAAATCGTTGAGAGGGGACGCCGAGTTAGATGGAACCTACGCTCGATCTTATCAAGGATCCCTACGAGAGGGGCTTCATTGAAGCAGTACTCCTCATTACTCCAGATCCACCCCCAAAGCCAAGCTTCACGATTACCCATATGGTCCGAAGTCCTCGCCACCACAGGCACTGGAGACTAGCGTGATTGTCTCTAACAATCCAGTCTTACCATCAGTGCTTAACAGGACCTTCCCTCTCACTGATTCATTGACCCAAGATCCTTCTGAAGAATTCGTTGAGGCGAGTATGCTACGTCCCTCGGACATCGAGAAGGCCTTATTACCAATTACGTCTCAGGTTGGAGATAGGATTCCCACGCTCTTTTTTGGCGTGTGAAAGACCTCTGCGCCCAGAAAGCCCTTTGGTCACACTATCGGATTCACTTCTGGTCTAATTTGAGCAACCGGCCAGTCACGTACCTTGCTGGCTGCCTGTATTTCAACACCACGTCCGAAACTCCGACACCGACTATCAAGAAATCATCCTGAATCAAATCTACTGGACAATCTTGTATCCGGTACTTTGACAGCCCGAAGCAGAGTGGAAGATTCTCTTCTCACGTCACGGTCCTCTCTTCGAAAAGAGCCGGCCTCAATTTAACGAGCAGTGGGGTCATCTCATCTGTCCAGAAGCTGAACGTAAGTTCGACAGAGGACGATGCGGCCGGCGAAGCACACTACATTAGCGGTTCTGGGAATGGGAATTGGGATACGACACGTAGATGACACCATTTTTCGTAACCCCCTCAAGGCTTGATCAGCCTCCGGAAGCGCGACTACTCAGTAGAGAGCATTTTGCAGAATCTCTCACTTATAGTTCGGGACCCATGGGCATCTTAGTCCCCTCGCTTGCTGTTCAGGAGGATCCGACTGGCAAAATAATGAAGGAGGATAACTAATTGGGACAATACCTATTTCACACGAACACCGCAAGGAGTGCAGGTTTCACGATCGTCCGACCATCTACAACGCTGTTATGCAAAATTAAACGAGTACGCAAACAGCTGAATGTTCTTGCTCGAAAGTGAACTTCATGCCTTCTCAGACGCATCGGGCGCAGCCTACGCCACTGCAGCGTACGCTGTATCCATGGGAGAGCACTTCGCCATCGCCAAAGTTTCTATATGGCAAAGTTTTTGAAAGTATGCAGAACATGAAAAGAACTCAACGATCCGCGTCGTGGATAACTAATGGGAGCTCTTACGTCTCCTGCGCCGAAGCATTAAGATTTTGTTATTCGCACGGCGCCTACAAGTATTACCTTAGAGATAGTTAGATCTACGTGGATGGACAGCCATGGGGGCGTGATGCCGACGGATATTCTCCTCAAGCACCTCCCCTCTTCAACCAGAAACAGACGCTCGATGGAAATCCCGTTAAAATCCTGCGACACGCTGAAAGTGGCGGAGACTCCCCACAGAAAGAAACCCCGCCGACGGCGGCGTCAGAGGCGTGAGTTAATAAGTAACGTAACTTCACGACTTATGGGAAGAAAGGCCCCCCTTGCCTTACGGAACCCTCAAATATGAGCGCCGTCTGAGCCGAAACCCCCCTTCCCTTCTCGTGAAGGGTGCCACGGGAGCGGACGAGAGTCATAGTAGCCGCTTCCACACCGCTGGCGTACCGAAAGACTGGCTCCCATTCCTTCGATTATAGAGCGTTACTCCTCTTCTCAACAGAATCATACGGAATCACCGCCCTGGTTTTCACAGGTTCTCACGGAGTAACTTGAGGGAAAACTACAGGCAGAGCTCGCCCTATCGACCCGGTCGTCCTTCGCACCGAATATCCCATATTGGTTCCATGAGAACGAGGACGAAGAACGCGAAACTGCTACGGATTTCGTAGGTACAGGCGAACCACTACCTACCTGAATTACGTGCCTCCGAGACTCCCTACCTTTAACGAACTTGGTGAAGCAACTGAGCTTAACGCTAGTAGATGGAGTTCTCAGATGCGACAGGAGATTGAGCAATGCGATGATACCTTTCGACGCAAAGTTTCCTATGCTGCTGCCATCAGACTCACATCTCACCCGACTCATCATATGGCAACTTCACCAAACAAACCACCATGTTGGTATTTCAGAACTCGTGTCGATTGTCCGTCAGCGGTTCTACTTCGCTCAGATGAGGACAACGGTGAAGAAAAGTGATACGCCCGTGTGGTCTTTGTAGACGTTTACAAGCCGTGCACACTTTGCTTACGGGCAGCCACAGTGCCTTGCCTCTTCGACCGAGTCGGTAGAAAAGCAACCGTTTCACGGGACGTAATCGGGATACCTCACAGGCTATTTCAATCAGGGTCTAGACGACGACCGTGACTAAAAGCCTATGTGTCTTTTCACCTTGGCGGTGACTATAGAAGGCGCTATACATGTAGAATCATAGTCTTCGCAACAAGCCCGAGTCGTTTTGAGAAGCGTTTACGCCGTTTCGGTGAGACGGAGGAAAACCCCCTCCTAATATACTCGCTGACAGACGCAACGGTTATTTCCAAGCACATCCCTAACACTTAAGGGAATTTATTGGGAACTATCCCTCCTTGAAGGACTTTCCACCCATGATATCCACTCACCTGGAGAGTTCAATCCGTCGCTAAAGCGAGTCAATTGTATCGGCGGGCTTCTTCGACGCTACATAGCCTGACCAAAACCTATCTCGGAGACACTCAAAATTCCCTGCGTCAGCTTATGAAGAGTCAACACGGGCTTGCTGAGAGTGGAGTCTAAGTGTCAAACTGCCGACCCCCTCACCTAGTGAGGCGACGAGCATCACTGCAGAGCGATCCCTCACTCCTTCCCACTTGTTGGTGGGTACAAACTGGGAATACCCTTGCCGTGTCCCGAAGAATTTACTTGAACATGGAATGCCACGATTCAGGTGCCCGGGAAAGCTTAACAAGAAGTACAAGTATGTTACTTCCTCAATAGCTAAGTCAGTCATTCTTGGAGCAAAGAACTATTGCTTCAGCCTGAACCCCCACTACAATTTGCGAAATGTCTCACAACCTCCCTGAACGTAAGTCGGAACGTAGTTTTTAATGAGGACGACGGCCTCGTCTAAAAGTGGAAATGGGCCATCTATCCATAAAACCCTTACCACTTGCCCCGCGATGGCACACCCGCTCGGTGATCTTCAGCACGAGTCGCGTCGAAATAACAAGGCGCTATGTCATTCCATTCGACTCGGACGATACACTCCAACCTGTTACATCATCTGCAGAACCCGCCCAAGCCAGTCGAAGCTCCTCAGGCATCGGTCTATACTCCGGAAAGACCTCACGACGGAGCCACTATTGGCTTAAAACAGAGTATACGCTTATTCTTCCCGACGAAGAATAGCACTGCCTGTCAACCCCCGCAATCTCCGTATAAGGTCCCCTCTTGACGTGTCTCCCGGGTGTACCTCCTGCCGCGAGACTATGATACAGATGCCGGACGGTACCCGCGGGGTTTTAATGTCGCTGTACATTAAGTCCCCGAGCCCCTGTAACGGAGTGGATATCAGACGAAGAAATAAGATCCTAAGGAGAATTGGTTGAGCCCACTTTCATTTTCCCTCAAAACTGCAGCAATGACCACTTATTCCTTGCGAACATTATACAACGTACTCTTGAAACAATATAAAGACAATATTCTTGAAGACCGACCAATTACCAGTATCTTGGAAACCCACA
The DNA here is from genome assembly GCA_015478945.1 of Trachelipus rathkii. NCBI lineage: Eukaryota > Metazoa > Arthropoda > Malacostraca > Isopoda > Trachelipodidae > Trachelipus > Trachelipus rathkii. The sequence goes on along the minus strand of JABUQX010089079.1, from coordinate 32,137 downwards.
AAAACAATATCCTTTGAAACATTTGAAAAAAAAAACGAATATTTGGTTGGCGATGGGAGAAGACCGTTACGAAATTCAAGGAGGTTGGTCAACCAAGATTGAATGCCTTGTCAAGTAATAGAAAAACTTTGGAGCCTTCCTTTAAAAGAAAAGCAGGAAGTTGCGGTCTGGATTTGGAAATTGAAAAATACTGTTTCTAATTTTTAGACATGAAAATGAGCTACCTGATGAAAGAAATTTTCTCAAATTGCTTGCTTCAAGCAACGAAGTGAAGGAGAGTTCGCCAAGAGAGAAATTCGACTTTTTAGTTTGAGATTTATTGTAAAAAATTGGCAGCAGTTAATCTGGCCGAAGGAAACTGAAGAACCTACACCAGACAGAGTAGTACTAGCCAAACGGCCGACGCCCAGGCCTACAGATCGTAAAATACCGGGAGAAGCAGTTCCATTTGGAATAGAAATACACTTTACTTCGAAAAGCAGGTCAAAATATTTTTTTCTGGAGTGAGATAATAATAATTTAGTGAGTCTCAAAACTTATGTCTGTAAGAATCGCGCCTTGTCGTAGTAGGAATCTTAAGTTCCAAATTTCGAAGTCAAACTAGAACTCCATAATATTTCTCGCTCATAAAATAAAGTATTTGTTATCTACTTTTCTCGGAAGGCACAAATATAATGCATTCGTGTATATATAATGTTTCTGTAGAAAAATCTCGTTGTAAATACGTAGACATGTAAATTGCAACGTAGATAAAATTAGGAACTTTAATTTTTCTTTCCCCATGAGGAAGAAGTGCGGTCTTTAATTCATTTGTGATTGTTCACCGGCAACACTGCTTCGTGTGTATGTAAAATAAAGGCGAATTTAAATCCACTAACATGTAATTCGGTGTACAGTCATTCAGAATGACCAAGGGTTGAATTCGCATTCTCTGTTTTGTCTTAAAAAATGTTTGTTTAACTTGTATATATCTCGTCAAGATTAACGTAAGTTTTATGCTTTGCGAATTTAGTACACAATTGAATAAATACAAAATAAATGAAACTCAATCCTCGAGTTTGTCCTGCGAAATTTCAAACTGAATTGAATCTAGAAAATTCTTCACGCCAATAAGCTGTTGACGTTCTTACGTGTTGATGACGTCTCTGCTTCTAGAGACAAAGTCCCCAGGTTTGAGTTTTCATTTTGTAATGGAAGTCATTGGTAAGTGTTAAATTCTTTTCGTTTTACTCTTAAGATGTTACTTCTACCCAAAACAATCGAAACGACAGTTGCTATCGTCCTGGAGAAGTTTCTGATTACATCCGTTGCATCTGACGTCTTCCTTATTACATGCACATCCCCCCCCCTGAACGCATACCTATGTATCGTGCTCTCTCGAGCGTATAGCTTATGTTAATTTTAAGGAATTGTGAATAGTTGCGGATGTGTAAATGAGGTCCCATCAATTCTGTGATAACAACAAGGAATGGGATCCAACACTACACCTTAATTTAAAATCACACAACATTCTAATTGCTGTCCATTCAGTAGAACTATCGTTGATTACTAACCCATTCTGATATTGCAACATCTACAGAATTAACTCCTCTTTTCGCTTCCTTCCCCACTTTCTTTCCTATCTGTGCACGACCCTAAGACTTCCTTCTGTCTACAGGTACTCTGATCACTATATCAGGTTGCCGAGATCGTTGCACGTCGAATCTCGGTGGGCGAAGGTGGACCTTCACGACCCCTTCTGGGTCATCTGTGAACTCTTTCCCTTCTAACGGAGTGAGCGAAATTATGTACAATTGAACGGCATCTTTCCTTTCTTCGTTATCCCCCCAAATTAAATACGGCATTGTGCGAATATTTATATCTCGTCAAGCATTAAAGTCTCTCCCTACATATATATCTAGATTCACTGATGTTCCACATCACAATAAGCACCCTCATAACATTTTGGCCAAAACTCTCCTTCAACTCCCTTAATTGCACGACAATAAAGGAAGAGTTATTGTGTGGGTTTTGGGAATCCTAGATCCGTGAAGTTATTGCAGTCTTTCGGGATTGCATTACTGAGCTATCGAATCAAAGGTCTTCACGAGAATTTAGGACAGATGTGTTTTAATATATTAAAAACAAAATGGTAAGATAAAAAATGGTACAGTCTTGCAGCACAGATAGATCGTGTTTGTGTACACAGAGACATATTTTCTGTATACGTGTTTTAACCAAGTTAAAGTATTTCTCAATGAAGCATCTCCAGGAACATCAGCTACAAGTTGCCCGTACAGAAGCTATATTGAATATGTGAAAAGGAGATTATGCCTACATTGCATTTCTTTTTAGATAATAAATATATTTATCTCTCTTATAGATAGAAAATATGTTTCCCACACATATATGGCTAGTTGTAAAAGGGAACAAACAAACTTCTAAGATATAATCAGAAGTTTTCTTTTTTGTGTTATGTTAGTAAAACTGCTAAAATTTTTCAATTTAAATTAAATCTGACCTGATCTACCACATGTTTATTTATCTACTCTTTAAGATGTGCTAGCATTTGAAAGTCTTGATGAGGTTCTCTGAAGTTGAGTGATCTAAAGAGCACTTTCAACTTATCATCCCAAATTACCACCTGGACACCAAGATGATGACATCCCTGATGAGAAAAGTGATTTTCGGATGAGAACGTATTGATAGTATTTTTAAATTATTGTAGGAAAAAAATATTTTTGAGAGGTCGATAGATGCATATTTGCTTTATTTTTAAATTTAATAATTTTAATATTGTTGAACTATTATAAAACAAGAAACATTTATATTCACCAAGGATGTTTCACATCTTGCTTCAAGCAAGTAATTGAATATCCATTTTGGTATACAATTTTCACATCATAAACTGTGATTATGAAAATAATTTATAGAAGAATAATGAGCCATGATAGCCCAAGAACTTTAGACGTTTACAATTAATGAGCCAACATAAGTATATGTTATTTATTTTATTTGAAATGTCATTTCAAAATGCAAAATTTTTTGAATATTGTTTTGTCTATTACAAAATCCAGTAAAAAACCATCACAGTAAAAAAAAATACTTAATTCAATATTTTTTTGCACTAGCAAATTAAATCCTTGTTCTATAGTCATTTAATGGAGAAAACAGTGTACTTTAAACCATCCGAGAGAAAAAAACGTAAATCATTAATCTAAAGATAGCTTAATGATATATTTCGCTATAAAAAATATTCATAAGGAACTAAATTTTAGTGATTCAAAATATCAGCTTTTGAACTTTGAGTTTTTACCATATCTCTATTTACTAACATATTCTTTGCATTCTTATTTAAATAATTTAAAATTTGAAGATCGAGGAAGGCCAGGGTGAAAACCTCAAATCGCCATGATGGAAGCCCTAGTTGCTTAAATTTGTTCCAGAATCAAAGTGACTTCTTTGTAATGGCTTAACGGTAAATAAAGCCTCGGGTACGTTAATTCTCAGTTGCAACACGCAGGTGGCAATCTTTTTTGCCTTTCCGCAATTGACCTATAGGAAGTATCAAAGTCGTAAGTAGACATTGCAATCAATTGATTTAATAATTTAGTTAATTATTAATTCAATTTGAATTTAATTTATTTTTATTATTATTATTTGCAAAGAATTATTTAAGTTTGAAATTTTTAATTCAAATTTTTAGTTTTTAAATCTTTTCAAATTTTTATTTATGAAAAATTTCCCAATTTAAAATTTATTCAAATTTTAAATTTTTATTCCCAATAGGAATTCCAAATTCCATTGTTTAATTTTAATTTCAACTTCAATTTACAATTTAAATTTTCAATTTCACTTTTAATTTCAATTTCAATTTTAATTTTTGAGTTTCAAAATATTAAGAATTTAAATTTTTATTTATGGAAATTCATACTGAATTTCGTTTGATTGCAACTAAAATGTTTTCATTCTTTGGTGATCAATAACACCAAACAATATAATAATTATAATAATAATAAATAATAATAATAATAATAAGAAATGAGAAAATATAATAAAAGGATTGCAATATCTGCGAACAGTATAGACTAAAGTCATTACGTCAGTAAATTTATTACGTCATTAAATTCATCACGTCATTACTAGCGGATGTTTCATTTGTACTAATTCAGTGTCAATATAAAGCATTGACCTAATAAGAAATATATATATAGGTGAATCTGTTTACCTGTATGTTTACATAACAAATATATAAATACGGTAGAGCGACGGAGTCGCATGGCAAGGTTGCGGGTTCGAATCCTAGGTAGAAATTACCTAGAGAAGTTCCCCTTCTTGAATAGGGGTATGCCCGTGATGTGTGAACTTTTTTATATAAAAAAAAACATGTAGCTGTATACATAGATGTATGTGTATGTATCTTGCATATACGTATATATGTATGGACGAAGTCCAGTATTACTTTTATTACAATTTTTATTTAATCTTTTCAGAAGTCATTTTATGTAAACCCTGGCTTTCTTTCCCTTTGCTTTTCTTTTTGCCGTGGGCTTCACCTTCACAATAAATTTTATTTTTGTGTTTATTGATGTACTCTTGATTTCAAAAATTTGATCTTTAAAAATATTTTTGAACTGAATTTTTGCTTGATTAACTTTAAATCTTTGATCTTTGTCATTGTAAAAATACAATATTAAGAGGATTTAAGAAGTAATAGATATATTTACCAGAAATTGAAATATTATAATATATAAATAATAAAGCCTTATTAATCGTGCCAAAGTTTCACATACCACGATTCATCAAGAAGTTATTCCAGCAAGAGTGGATATTTAAGAGTTTAATATTCACTTAATTATCAGTAAAAGCACAATAGTCGACATCCGTCTATATATAAACCTAAACACGGATTAAACATCCATTTTCTACAAAAACACCTTCTTAAAATTTAAACTCCCAAAGACGGACACTCTTAAATTCTCTATAAATAAAAATTGAAGTAAGGTCAACTGAGAAATTATCAACGAAGAAAGCTTGACTGAACTTCGGGCTATTGTTTATATATATTATATATATATATATACTATATATATATATATATATATGATATATTATATATATATATATAATATATATTATATATATTTATATATATATTATATATATATATATAGTATATATATATAATATGTGTGTGTGTGTGTTTGATTATTATTAATTATTATTATTTTATTATTATTATTATACTTATAATTTTTATTTTTTATTCTTTACTTTTTTCTAATTTTTGTATATTATGCATAAATCACTTATTGTTTAAAGTATAAACTTATTTTAATTTTGTTCACGAAGCATAAATTAATGATAACCCGAAACGTTTGTGATAAAAGTTGAGATGTGTGTCTTTAAATATTAATCACTGGGGTTTTTGGTAGATTTCGGCATATTATATATATAATATATATATATATATATATATATATATATTATATATATATATATATATATATAATATATATATTAAATATATATAGTATATATATTACAGTGGCGTATCTAGGGGGCCATGGACCATGGACCATGGCCCCCCTAGATACGCCACTGGTAATTTAGTGTCTATTAAATTTTGGGGGGACCATGGCCCATGGTCCCCCCGAAATTTAAAAGACACTAAAATATTTTAAGTATATATCTACTAATAATATAAAGTGCAAGAGGTTAAATTAATTTTATATAATTCGTCACTGTGAGGAACAAATCTCCTAGTCCTTTAGTTAAAACTAAACTTGAAGCCATCAGTATTAAAATTTCAGCAGATTTTTGAAGAATGTGTAAGCGTATCAGAGCTTGGTACTGAAATTGCTGTACCAAGAATTATTAATCGCACATTCATTTTTATACCATTTTTGAATGATTTAATATCAGCATTAGGAGAGGTTTTTAAATCAAAGAAATTATATCTTCCTTGCAATTTGTCATACCGAATAGGTTAATGTGCCATATTGAGAAGATAAAAGATTGTGATAACATTTTACAAGAAGATCTTGAAAGACTAATAGAAGATTTAGTAAAAGCATAATGGGATTTATGGAAGTTGAAATGGCATCACAGCTTATATCGTCCAAAAACAGCAATTGACGAACTAGTTTCTTGTTCGCAGTCACAATTTCCAAATATTTATATCTTGTTGCAAATACTGCAATTTTACCCGTGTTTACTTCTTCAGTAGAAGAAGCTTTTCAACATTATAACTTCTGAAAACCAACTTGAGAAATACTATTAGAAATGGAAGGTTTACTGGACTTGCCCTTTTCTACATACTGTACATCGAAATATTAACTTAAAAACTGAAGATGTTACCTCGTATTTTGCTCACTCTCATGCCCGGGCTATTTAAAGTTAACAAATTTAGGTAAAATTACTCCCATTTTTCTTAGAAATTTAATATTTGGTTTTTCCACTTTATATATTATATATAATTATAATATATATATAAATATATATATATATATATATATATGATATATATATATATTATATATAATAATATATATATATATTATATATATTTTATATATATATATATATATTTATATTAGGCATGAAGGTTACCATAAAGGAAGGAAAAACTATAGAGACTTTTGAGGAAAGTTTATTTAGAAGAAAAGTTTACTATATGTATGTAGAACATGAAAAGCAGTGTTTTAAAAAAAAAAAAAAAAAAAAAAAAATTTAAATTTTTTATATAATTACTTCTAGAGACGCATGCTTTGTTGTGGTACTTTTTAGATGTGCAACATTTTTTATTGGTTTGCGAGTTTATATTTATTTTTTTTAAAAACTAATGGGAACCCCAAAAAAAAAAAAAAAAAAAAAAAAAAAAAAAAATGGTATTACTCACGTGACAGGAGTCGGGGTCTCTCGCCTTCCGGGGAACGCAGGGTAGGAATATTTCCCCCCCTTCGGGGAGGGTCTCCGGAACCCGCTCTTGGTATTTTGGGTGTCGCGGGGGTTCCTCCGCCCCTCCCCTACGGGGTATGGAAAACGTCCCCCCCCTCTGTTCCCCGTCGGCTCGAGCCCCCTTACATTGGCCGTGTAAAATACTTATATATATACAGTTTTTTACACTGCCAAGTGGGGGCTCGGAGCGACGGGGAACAGAGGGGGACGTTTTCCATTACCCGGTGTGGGAGGGGCGGAGGAACCCGCGACACCCAAATACCAAAGGCGGGGGTTCCGGAGACCCTCCCCGGAGGGGGAATAGTCCTTACCCTTGTCGTTCCCCAGGAAGCGAGGACCCCACCTGCCATGCGTTGCGGTATACCTCTAGGTGTTCCCATTTAGTTTAAAAAAAAAAAAATTAAATAATTAACTCGCAAACCATGGAAAAAATGTTGCACGTTCTAAAAAGTACCACGACAAGGCATGCGTTTGCGTTGAATACATTATATATTAAAAAAAAAAAAAAAAAAAAAAAAAAATTAAAATTACATTGCTTTTCATGTTCTACATATATATAGGAAACTTTTCTTCTAAATAAACTTTCTCTAAAGTCTATAGTTTTTCCTTCCTTTAAGTAGTCTCACCTTATTTATATATATATATATATATTATATATCTATGATATATATATATATATAATTATATATATATATATATATATTATTATATATATATGATATATATATTATATATATTAAAAGAAACGATTTGTGCTGGCCCCCTGAAATTTTTTTGGATACGCACCTACATATATATATATACTATATATATATATATATATAATATATATATTATATATATATATATATATTACTATATATAATATATATAATAATATATATATATATATATATATATATTATATATATATTATATATATACCGTATATATATATTAAATTATATTATATATATATATATATATAATATATATATTATATTTATATATATATACTATAGATATAATATAAATATAATATATTTATATTATATTATATATAAATATATATATATATATATAATATATATATATAATCAGGCTTCGGGAGCGGAGTCGTGGAGTCGCTCACATCGTATATCCTCTGAGAGGTATGCTAACATAATACGCGTGCTCTCAATAAAATCTCCCAGTTATAAAGCTGACGAGTCACGCTCTGATTGTAGTCTTGTTCTAGGAACTAGCTATAATACCACTCTCCTTATACATGTGGTGTGTGAATTATATCTATCTATATACAGCGTAGTATCCAACCTATATATATATATAGTTAATAACCTTGCATTCTCTTTATCTCGGCCTACTATATCGAGAAGTTAGTGACATAAATGTATCAATATTATCAATCTCCTCAGTCTATGATTGGTTATACTCATCTATATGAGTGGCTCACTCAATTCTCAGTTATAATATGTGTGTTTGTCATGTATTGCGCTTCGCCTTATATTTTATTTCTTTACTATTAGTGTAGCGGATGGTGATTTTTACTATCTGCGGTTGCGGATAGTAAAAATCACTAATTCCGGATTGAGGATGAGGGTTTTAGAGTCTTAGCCACAAGTACTTCATATATATTATATATATATATATATTATATATAATATATTATATATTAATATATATATACTTTATATATATATATAATATCATATAACAGTTATAATATATATAATAACGAGCCTTATACACAAGCGTACTCTCACTCTCTCATAGTGCCTTATATGCCTGACAAGAACATCACCAACAATCCCCCTCCACGATTGATCTTCATCTCTCACGAGACGCAGTGGGAAAGTTCTCTCGTGCTACTGGCTCGATACATATATATACTTCGCATTGTTATTAGGGCGACAGAACTAGCAACCTGGTCCTTCCCTTTTGCTTGTATTATCTGGGACCAGTGTTGGACTCTATGCGCCTAGAAGCAAGATCCTTTGGAGACCTCTGGGTGAACGAGTTTTGAAACCTAATGAAAGAAGAATACTAGTTCTACTGAAAGGGCTCGAAAAACCCTACTAGAATCGAATTAACAGCGGGACTGGGGCATCGGAAACAATGCGAAAAAGAAATGAGTTCTAAAAGCCTCTAGGTCTGAAGAGTTGGGCAAAAAAAAAGAATATTGGACCAACTGACAGGGCGGAAGCCCTTCCTGGGTAGTTGTGTTACTATCATATATATATATATAGTTATATAATATATATATATATATTATATAAGCTATAATACTATAATAAATATATATATATATATATATATATAATATATATATAATAGTATATATATATAATACTTATATAGTATTAGTATATATTACCGTTACCAGATTGCGAGAATTATGAAACCCAACTTTTGCACCCCACCAATCTATTTCCCCAGCCTCAACCCATTTGAAAAAAAGGTTTATGTAGAATCAATACTTGAAACAATTCTCAAATTATGTTAAAAAAAAACTAAAGCTTTTGTGCCCTTTAAGGCATAGTTTGCTTCTCTTTCTTCGTAAACTGAGATCTGCTCGCTGAAAAGATGCTCCCAGCTACACTTATTTGAGGGCTATGCTAAATAACCTGCCCGAGTTCTGCAAAGATGTGAAAACTTTTACAAATTATCACGCCATCAAACAATGAATCTCTATCGATCCAAGTGTTCTCGCTTTGATATCTCTGATCAAGACAGATGTCCTTTGACACCTCTGAACAAGACTCTTCATCGCTGCTAGAAGCCAAAGAACGTTCATGGATTTGCCATGGTTTCGCTAACAGATAGTAAATGTGTTTTCTGTTTCTTCAATCTTTTCCTTTTTATTGCTGGTGAAATTTTCTGCTTTTAACAGCATTTCATCACATAGGCCATACTAAGTAAATTTTAACCCTTTGTGAGACCACGTGGTTCAAGAAATTTGGGTTTGGTAATCTAGATCCAAGAAAAGTTACATTTGCAGATGCGTAATACGTTTTGGAGATTTTGGAAATCTATTATCCATATCTCCAGCATTAGGTGTTTTCTATTCACCTTTTGAAAGTTCCTTTACTTTAATAGCAGCATTTAGCCAAGCTTTCATCGCTGCAACTAGAGGAATCTCGTCTGGCAAACAAGATTTTTCTGAATCGTATAATAGTCTTAGTTACCGTCGACAGCCGTTATAAAGAAGAGTGATACAAATACCTAAAATCGTATGATCATCACCTGTCAAGCCTTCACCTCGTGTTTGTTCGAAGCATAAAGGGAGACAGCTTCATTATATTTTTCGTCCCATCCTCTCAAGAATGTACCAACTACTATTCCAACGAATCTGAACATCTTGCGCGTTACAGAAAGTTGAGAACATTTAGTCTCATAATAATTCATAAATGAATACTATGCGCTATCCGCAAAAACTTCTACGGATGCGGATGCGGGTAGAGAAAAATTATGCGGATGCGGATATCTGCTCACCTCTAGTCTGTACGTATTTTTACCGATATAGCATATTTGGAGATTAATTCATTGGAAAAGTGGTATATTTTTTTAATTCGGAGTCGGAGTCGAGTCGAAAATTTTTGTTTAAGTGGAGTCTGAGTCTGAGTCGAAAATATTTTGTTTAAGTGGAGGCGGAGTCGGAGTCGACAAATCCAACTTTCGAATTTAAGGAGTCGGGAGTCGAAAAATTTATTTTACGGCTCCCGCAGCCCTGATTATATATATATATATATATATATATATATGATATATATATATATATATATATTATATATAATATATATATTATGAATATATATATTATTTTTATTTCAATTTTGATTGTTTTAATATATATATATATATATATATATATATATATATATATATATATATATTATATATATATATATATATATATATATATTATATATATAATTCCAGATACGACTTGCAGTTTTTCACGAAAATGGCGACTTCATTACAAAATATTTGTGGAGTTCCAGGCTTGGTTGTAATATCCAACCATCCTCACGTCAAAAAACAAATATTTTCTTTTTCAAACTCACCTAGCTACGATTTACTTTCCTTTATCAAATATCAGAAATGGAGTGATGAACTTCAGAGATCTCTATCTGAAATTTTGAATGACTACAACCCAGTGTTGAAGCTGGTCATTCCAAGGCATCGACTTCCATTTATTGCAATCGAGATGTTGAAATGGGCAAGTTGTCTTAAAGTTCATTTTGGTTTGCCATTGAAATTTAGTCAAGATTTTATAAAAAGTTCCTTTTTTACATCAAATGGTGTTATTGATGAAGATAAAGCAGCGAGAGAATTGGTGAAGGAACCAAGTTTAAGTACTTTTCTTAAATACAAAATTGCTTGCCATTATTTTTTGGAAGATATCGTCCCAGATTTGTGGCAAATATTACAAAACCACAAAGCATATTTTAAGAGTAAGCTTAAAGGGGATAAATACCAAACCCCGATAGTGATGTGGTCTAAATATCTTGAGGAAAAAATATCATCAATCACAGTTCTAAATCGTCAATTTAAGGTGGAAGTTTTCTATTTTGGGATAACATGGAATAATTTAGCAGCTTTCAAGTTTAGTTTTGGTCCAAAAATGGAAATGGGAGAGAGCGAAACGGAGGTAAATGAAGTAAGAAAACTTGTTTATAAACCTTTCCGTAATTATATACGTCGTCTTTTGAAAAGACTTGAAGATCAACGCTTTCAAATTTCTCATCTCTTATTGGAGCATCTTGTATTTGATTTCAACCTCATTGACTATTTCATAAGTGTGACGAAGAAAGATGAATTAAAAGAATTTTTAATTGACTCTAATTCCAGTGCAACTATTCTTAAATGTTTATTATTTTGGCCATATCAGGCTCAGTTTATGAATGTCGCACTGTTACTCATCGATACTCTAAGTGAAGTTGATTATCTTAATGTATTAAAAGAAATTTATTATTATCTTAAAGTAGAATATGTACATCCGTTTTACAATTATCGCCATTTACTAAGAGAGTTTTGGAATAAAAGTCCTTTTCACCTTAAGAGATACATTATAAACTTGGAATCAGGGGAAGAGTTTGGCATTCAATTGTATTCGCGTGATTTCTCATTAGTAAAAAATTTGTTTCTTTTGAAAAATTTAACAGCTTATGATATGGAAAATATTGGTTTAATATTGGAATGTGCAAATTCAAATGAGAAAAAGAAGATTTTCAGGTTAAAAGGCGATAAAATATGTGAAGAATTGATATTTCTTCGTCGCAATTTTAGATTGACTGATTTTTTCTTGAAGAGTATGGATTTAAATCTGGAGACTTTTAAAAATGAATTTATAATTAAGCTTTTCTTTTCCATAATAAAGGAGAACTTAAATTTAGTTGAAGAGATCTTTAAATGGGTTGCTGGATCTGATGAGATTGACGAACTAAAGGATGAAATTTTTCATCGTATTACTCATTCTAATAAAATCAAATATTTTTTAACTGAATGGGAAAAAGAATCAGAATCTGCAACGTGTCTTCGAAATAAGATTCTGAAGTGGTTCTTGAAAAGCGAAGATAAAATAGAAGAATGGGTAAAAAATATTGATTATTCAAGACTCATCAGATATCAAAGGCTCGAGTGGTTTGATAGACTTTTAGAATGCCGTGGTTATTCAAACGAGAAAGCATCAAGAATTAAGAGAGACATACTATTCAGAACGTTGCCAGAAATTGCTAAAATGCCTTTGAATTTTACAATCGGTAATGAAATTGTAGCTAGTAACGTATTGTATTTATGTTTGTATAGAAAAGAAAGAATTATAGAATTTATTGATGGATTGCGTACTTTTTATGAAGATTCTATTAAACAGAAAATATGTTCAATTTGTAAGACAAATAACTTTGTTTCTAGTAATGAAGATGAATCCCAGATATACTGTGAAAAGCATGGAAGAAATGGATTTGCTTATTTTTATGATGTCGAGGTACGATGTTTCTCCTTGCAAGGGAAATGGATTAATTGTCTTGCACAACACGAAATGTGGAAATCAAAACAACAAAATTCTAGAAAACGAAAAATATAATATTTAATCTTTCTAAACAAAATTATTTTATAATGTATGCTATATCTCATTACATTACATTATCTCATTACAATTTGTTTTATTTATTCTTCTTAGAAACAAATTGTTGTTTATATAAATATAATTTTGGTAATCAAGTGAAAATAAAAAGTTTTCATAATGTCTGTTTTGTTACGAACGATTATTCAATATAATCATAAAAATGTTTATTGGAAAGAGTCAATTTTTAACTATGTTATAGTTTGGCCAATTTGCTGATAGCAAAGACATAAAAGCAGATTATCTGATTTCTACCCCTTTTCTCTTTTTGGTAGATTTTAGTTTAAATAAGAATTTTAGTACCAAAAAAGAAGTAACCTTAACAATGTTATAATATTTATAGAATTATAAGATTTACAGAATTCCGTAACAAATTGGTAAAATATTTATTATTTTTACTCAGATTAGAATATTTTAAAATAATTGCAGAACATTTCACACTAAAACGGGACCTGCAATATTTTGACATAATTTTTTATGTATACATCAGTTGCATATATATATATATATATATATATATATATATATATATATATATATATATATATATATATATATATATATATATATATATATATATATATATATATAAAGATAAAAACTTATAACTATTCTTCTATATATATATATATATATATATATATATATATATATATATATATATATACTATATATATATATATATATATATATATATATATATATATATATATATATATATATATATATATATATATATATATTATATATATATATATATATATATATATATATATATATATATATATATATATATATATATATATATATATATATATATATATATATATATGTATATATGATATATATATATATATATATATATATATATATATATATATATATATATATGGATGGTGCTTTTGTAACTGATGAAATGGATGTGAGGGGAGTGTAGAAAGAACACTTCGAAAATCTGCATAATATTAACTAATGAAGAGGTGATAGTGAATGTGTGTGGGTTTGATGGTGCAAGAAGGAATAGGTATTTTGGGGATGAGGTTATTAGTAAGGAGGAGGTAATGGGTAGAGTGAGAAAGTTGAAGAATGGTAAATCTGAAGGTATAGATGAAATTACTGGTGAAATGATCAAGAATGGAGGCGAGATGGTGATTGATTGGATTTGGAAGTTGTGTAATAAAGCGGTTTATGGAGGGTATAGTGAGAGTGCACTGGAGGAGCGCGGATAGTACCCATTATATAAGGGTAAGGAAAAGGGAACTGTAGAAATTATGGGGAATAAGTTTATTGAGTGTTGTAGGGAAGGTATATGCTGGTATTTTGGTCGAAAGAGTGCGTCGAGTGACTGAAGGACTGATTGGTGAAGAACAAGGTGCGTTTAGGAGTGGTAGAGGATGTGTGGATCAAATCTTTACATAGAAACAAATGATTGAGAAAATGAGGGAGAAGAATAATTGTATTTAGGTTTTATGGATTTGCAACAGGCGTATGATAGAGTTAATAGGGAAGCTTTATGGCAGGTATTAGTGATATATGGTGTTGGTGGTAGGCTTCTGAATGGAATCAAAAGTATGTATGACGATAGTGAAGCGTGTGTAAGAATAAATGGTGTCAATGGTGATTGGTTTGAGCGGAGTGAGACAGGGTTGTGTTATGTCTCCTTGGTTATTCAATTTGTATATGGATGGGGTTATGAAAGAATTCGAGGTGGGGATGGCAGGAAATGGTGTTAGAATGATGGAGAATGGAGATGAGTGGAGGGTGCCCTACCTATTATATGCGGATGATTTAGTTCTGTGTGGCGAATCTGAAGAGAGTTTGAGAGGATTGGTAGAGGATTTAGAAGTGTGAAAAAGGAGGGGTTTGAAAGTAAACGTAGATAAGAGTAAGGTTATGGTTGTGAGTGAGGACAGTCCTCAGTGTGAAGGTATGTTAGATGGTGAGCAGCTGGAACAAGTGTCTGAGTTTAAATAGTTAGGGTATGTGTTGGATGAGAAGGGAACGGATGATGCAGAGTGTAGTAGGAAAGTTGTGAATGGCAGGAAGGTTGCTGGTGCAATTAAATCGTTGGTGAATGTAAAGGGACTAAGTCTTGAGTGCGCTAGGGTCTTACATGAGGGTATGTTGTTACCTGTGTTATTGTATAGTAGTGAGACTATGGTCTGGAATAAGAAGTATAGATCTAAAGTTATATGTGTTTCAAGATAGGACGATATTACAAGGAGTATTTAAGGTTTTTGAGAAGAGTGCAGGTAAAAAATAGAGGTGAGGGCATGGTAGAGGGTTGTGTGGTGTGAAGAAGGGCGTAAATGAGAGGATAAATAAAAGTATGTTGAGATGGTTTGTTCATGTGGAAAGTTTGAATGATAGTCGGTTGGTTAAGCGGGTGTATAGTGGCGAGTGTGTTGGGAACCGACCGGCTGGGAGACCGAAGAGAAAGTGGATTGAGTCGGTGAACGAATGTCTGAAGAAGAGAAATGTGAGTTTGGCAGAGGCGAGAATAAAGGTGCATAATAGGAGTGAATGGCGGGGTTTTGTATGGGGGCATGGTTGTGGCCCACCTGGGCCAAGGGATGAACCCTTACATTACATTGACGATTTACCATAGTGAGGGTCCGTCGCTGTCCCATGAAGCTCTAGGGTGGATTTTCTGTCTGTGACGAGTTCTCACTAATTAATGGTACAGAGGGGGCGGTAAGGCTGGGCTTTCCTTTCGACTTTTGTCATATTCTTCTACTGCTTTTCTTTTCCGATGCATGACACGCACCTTACCCCCAGTCTTGGGGCAAAGAGAAAGATAAAGAAAGAAAGAAAGAAAATATATATATATATATATATATATATATATAATTTAAATATATATATATATATATATATATATATATATATATATATATATATATATATATATATATATATATATATATATATATATATATATATATATAATATATATATATATATATATATATATATATATATATATATAATATATATATATATATATATATATATATACTATGCTAACAATATATATATATTATATATAATATATATATATATATATATATATATATATATATATATATATATATATATATATATATATATATATATATATATATATATATATATAATATATATATATAAATATGTATATATATATATATATATGCTATATATATAATAATAATATAATATAATAATATATAATAATAATAATAAATATATAATAATATAATATATATATATATATATATATATATATGTATATATATATATATATAACTTTATATATATAATAACTTATAATATATATATATATATATATATATATATATATACTATATATATATATATAATATATATATATATATATATATATATATATATATATATATATATAATATATATAATATATACTATATATATATATATATGACCAGTGAAAGGGTCGCCACATTGTATACTAAGAATCAAGATTTTTTAAAAAACGCTTATTTCATTCCACTACTTCATCCTTATTTGTTCATTTTATTTTCGTCTAATCTAAACCGATTCCACAGTGTCTTTTTCAACCACCTATGAAAGAATATTATTTAATATGTCAGTATTAAACTCTCCCTACTTTTCCACCCACTAAGTTAATTTGTACCGTGCATAATTTCATAATTATAACTTTCTTTCATCTTGTTGTACAAAATGATAAAAATGGCTGCAATGTTTTTAAAGGAGTTGCACTGTCAAATAAATAAACTCGACTTTGATCTTGCTCTGTTTTCGACATTCATCTCAAAGTCTCTTCATTCTACGACTTTTATCAAGACTTCTTGGTATGATTCATTCTTCGAATGGAAAGATCAACATAGTGTTTTTATCCAGCTTTGAGGATATGCTCACATTGCATTCTCCTACTCGTCGACATAAACTTTAAATCTTTAAACTGTTTTTGAGCTATTAATAACCGAAAGGTTGCCGTCAGGTATTTTTCAAACTAATAAAAACTTGGATCTCTATTTCACCCTCGAATCATGCAAAATCTGTTTTTCGATGAATCAAAAATCTTTATGTGGTTCCTCTTCTTCCCAAACCTTTGATAAAAATATCCCTTCTAACATTTTTGCTCTTTTCTTCTTATTTATCCAAATGGTTCCGAGGTCGTTTAATCTTTCGATAAAGCTGAAAACTTTTTGCTCTTCCATTTATTTAAAAATTCATTATTGAATATCTTCTTAATCCGTCTTAACCTTTTCCGGTTAATATCCGGGTTGGCAGTGGTATTTTATCAACTATAGCAAAACCTGAAAAACCCTCTGGTAAAACCTTGTAATTATCTGATTCTATCAGGGTTGTGGAGTCGGTTCAAAAATTTTCCGACTCCGACTCCGACTCCACCCTCTTCAAAATTACCGACTCCGACTCCGACTCCGACTCCGACTCCACCCATTTGAAAATTACCGACTCCGACTCCGACTCCACCCTTTTGAAAATTACCGACTCCGACTCCGACTCCACCCTCTGGAAAATTTATATATATATATATATATATATATATATATATATTTATAAATATATATATATATATATATATATATATATATATATATATATATATATATATATATATATATATATATATATATATATATATATATATATATATATATATATGTATATGTAATATTATTTATAAATATATATATTTAGAGATATATAACTTCTATATATATATATATATATATATATATACAGGATTAATAGATCTATATAAGGGTTTGTTGTTACCTGTGTTAATGTATAGTAGTGAGACTATGGTCTGGAATAAGAGGTATAGATCTAAAGTACAATGTGTTCAGATGGACAATCTTAGGGGCGTGTTAGGTGTGAGAAAAATTGATAAAATGAGGAATGAACGTATTAGAATTATGTGGTGTGAAGAATTATTTGATGGAAGAGAATCCGAATGAATACGTTGAGATGGTTTGGCCATGTGGAAACGGATGGATGATAGTTGGTTGGTTAAGCGGATGTATAGTGTTGAGTATGCTGGGAATCGACTGGCTGGGGAGACCGAGGAAAAAGTGGATTGAGTCAGCAAAGGGATTCCTGGAGGAGAGAAATCTGAGTTTAGCAGAGGCGAGAAGAAGGTGGTGTGGGAGTGAATGGCGGTGTTTGTGAGAATGGTTGTGGCCCACCTGGGTTAGGGATAAACCCTAGCATTGGCGAGGAGTGCCATAGTGAGGGCCGTGAGAAGCTCTAGGGTGGATTTTCTTACTGCGACGAGTTCTCAACTACTTTTCTGTTTCCAGTGCATGCTACGCACCTTATCCCCAGTCTTGGGGAGAGAAGTGGTGATAAAATTGAATATATATATATATATATATATATATATATATATATATATATATATATATATATATATATATATATATATATATATATATATATATATATATATATATATATATATATATATATATATATATATATATATAAGACCGTAAGATAGAAATTTTTTCGTTTTATATATATATATATATATATATATATATATATATATATATATATATATATATATATATGTATATATATCTATATATATATATATATATATATATATATATATATAACTGTATATATATATGCTATCTTATATAACATATATATGAAGCAGAAAGATTTCTGGCTTCCCCAACCTATTTTGTATATCAACAATTCTATGTCTAAATATATATATAAAAAAAAATATATTCCTTATAACAAGAATCAAAAAATGTATTAACTAAACATATATATATATAAGCATATATATATATATATATATATATATATATATTATTGTTTATTTTGAAGTGCCTCTTTACATGTTTTCAAGTTCACGAGCCGCCGCTGATATATATATATATATAATAATATATATATATATATATATATATATATATATATATATATATATATATATATATATATATATATATATATATATATATATATATATATATATATATATATATTATCTTTTTATATATATATATATATATTACTTCAATAAAGGGCAGGGTCCAATATTTGCTTCGGGCTGAGCCCAATTTTCACCACCCCTAAAGGTGGACATAATATTCTTAATTTTCAGCCAATTTTGATGGGAAAAAAAGCAAACTGTAGCTTTTTCTGACCTCTAAAACGTCGTTTTTGAATGTTTTTCTGTGTCTGTAGTCATTCTTTAAATTTTCATTTTCAAAATCTTTGTTTTTGACATTGTTCTTTTCAACTTTTACCATTTTTCCGAAATGACTTCAAACTTGAAATATACATAGATGGGTCCATTAGCTACAAAATACACGAAATGAGAAATCGCCTTTCTAAAGAAAACATTCCTAACTTCTTCAGCCTCTCCCCATAGCTCTTACCCTCAAAGCCAGAAATCATCCTTGTTGCACTACTTTACACTCTCTTCAGCATACCTAGGTCTTTTCTTAAAAAGGGGCCCAAACCTGTGCGCAATACTCTAATATTGACCTAAAATAGCTATTATACAGCTACTTATAACTTTGTTAGTTTTGTAAACCATATTGCGATTTATTATACTTAACACCTTGATAACTTAATTCCTTGCTTCCAAACACTGATAGTTAGTTTCAGATTGCTGCTTATACTCACATCTAAATCTTTTTTTTGGTCCACAGATTCAAGCCAATCCCCATTCATATCGTAGTTAAATCTTTTATTTGAGTTACCTAAATGAAGAACCTTGCACTTTTTACTATTAATTAAAATTTATTTGCCACTTATCTGTCGACCTAAGAAGTTTATCAAGATCATTTTTGAATCTTTATATATCCATCATTATTCTTTACTAAGGTAGCCACTTTGGTATCATCTGCAAACTTAGAAAACTTACATTTAAGCCCCTTGATCTAAATTATATATATATATATATATATATATATATATATATATATATATATATATATATATATATATATATATATATATATATATATATATATATATATATATATATATATATATATATATATATATATATATATATATATATATATATATATATATATAAACCGCATAATCTCCCAAATGTAAGTGTACTGATGTCACATTTAATTATATATTAGACTTACCTGAAATTGCAAGTTATCTCCTTCAAAGTAAAGTATGACCCTTGCGAGGTTACACAGTGGTTCCAATGTTTCTTCCATTGTTCATAGCAGTACCGGAAGTCATTTTCCAGAAGTGTGTTTAGTTCACGTGTTACAGTATTTTTTATGTTTTCCATCGTACCAAAATGATGACCCTATAACTTCATTTTCAACTTAGCAAAGGTAGAAATCGCACGGAGCTAGATCTGGGCTGTATGGAGGATGTGGAAAATCTTGAATGTTTTTCTTCGCCAGAGACTTCCCATAGTGATGAAGCTCAGTGCGAGATGGGGCGTTATATATATATATATATATATATATATATATATAGAAATAAATGAGATAGATATATATATATATATATATATATATATATATATATATATATATATATATATATATATATATATATATATATATATATACTATACTATATATATATATATATATATATATATATATATATATATATATATAATAATATATAATATATATATATATATATATATATATATATATATATATATATATATATATGCTATATATATATAAACTGCTACATGAACTTACATCTAGTGTCATCTACTCAATGAATGAATTAGTTCTTAAAAATAGAAATAGCATGCCAGGTCCTCATGTTTTTCTTCAGGGCTGATTTTATAATGCCGGAAACGGAGAAAAAGCCGTTCAGCGCTAACTTGCTTTTTATGTAGATCAGTAACAGCAATTCCTGCTGAGTGTCTGGAAACTTATCTATGGCCTCTTCTAATTTAAGCTTCTCAGTTATAAAAATTTTCAACTTCTTTCAGTGCAGCAGAGAAATTTTAAGCTATGGAATATTGTGTACAATGATGAGGAAAAAGGAACTTGACCTTTTTCTTGAACCAGTCGAAGCTTTCGACTAAACTCTTCAATATCTAGAAGCTTTTCATACTCATCTTCTGAGCTTTCTGAAAAATGACTTGAGAAGGTAGTAATGGTGATAGTTGTAGTTTCACTTTCATCACTTACAATATGTTCAGATGTATTCTTTTCTTCTTAAACTTCTTGCAACCTTTTAATACAAATGGCCACGTTGCAAAGTGCAGATTTAGCTTTTTGTTGTTGATCTTCATTTAAGCTTACCCTGTAGATAGGAATTAATATAAACAGCAGCTAGTATAGAATACCATTGTCAATGAGAGAAATTTCTCTTCGTACCTTGGAGTTTTTATTTCTTCAGCATCTTAAATATAGATGGTATAAGGTTGAAGGTTGAATTCATTAGAATATAATCCAAATTGAAACATAAGGTGCAGGTTAAAAAAACTTCGAAGTTTACAAATGCATTTTGTGATGTGGAAGTTGCAAGTGAGTGAACTTGTTTGAAGCGATTGAAGTCATTCACAGAGTCACAATTCATAACTTTGTCAGCTCAAAATTTTCTGATTTCAACTCTACTATCTTGAAAGTTACTCCGACTCCGACCTCTTGAAAATTACCGACTCCGACTCCGACTCCGACTCCACCCTCTTCAAAATTACCGACTCCGACTCCGACTCCGACTCCGACTCCGACTCCACCCTCTTCAAAACTACCGACTCCCGACTCCGCGACTCCGACTCCGACTCCACAACCCTGGATTCTATAAATAATTTCAGGTAATTATTTAATTATGAAATTTTGTTAGAAAGAATATATATATATATATATATATATATATATATATATATATATATATATATAGGGATATATAATAAGCTTGTATTTATATATATAGAACTCTATATATATATATATATATATATATAATATATATATATATATAAATTTATATTTATTTAATAATATAATAATATATATATATATATATATATATATATATATATATAGTGGAAAAATAAAAATATAGAAAAACAATATAGATCTGAAGCTTCCTTTTCATATTAGGTTAGTGAAACGAGTAAAAAATCTTTCAATCCAAATTATTAACAGTAGATCGAAACGTACAAGAACCAATGATGGAAGAAGCGGAAGAAAATATCATGCCCACCGGGATGTCACGAATCTGACCAGTTCCATCACATGCTTATAACTCAGCCCAATTTGAAGTGCATGACCCTGAAAGTCTTGATGAGGTTCTTTAAAGATGAAAGCTCTAAAGAGTACTTGCTACATAGCAGTTCGAATAACCATCTGAGCATCAAGATGATAACATCCATGACGAACATTCAAAAGCGTTTAAGTCTGGCGTCAGAGAATGGATGGAATATGTAGAAAGACGTTTCGTGGGAGATCTCTTCAAAGAAGAAGATATATGGCTAGAGAGTCCATGGGAGCAGTGTTCATTGTTATAGAGATTCTATAAGGAGTGAGATACAACAGTTCGATGGTTAGATAGAATTTAGAGAGTTAGTGTGAAAACAAAAGTTTTTAATTGGAAAAGCCCAGAACTCTACTTTAAATGTGTGGAATCACCCCAGATGTACGATACGTAATATATATAAGGAAGAATGACGACTCTTTACAGATCAAGTATCTGGATTGGTAAGAGGCTCTGATGGCGCTTCGAAGTACTAAATCTCTTACAGGCGTGTTATTTGAGAGAGACAATGTGATCTTTACCAGAAAAATTAGGAGAACTGGATTTGCAAATAATATTGAGAATCGAAGAACTGTGTTTTTAAAGAAGATGTAGTTCGGAAAATTATAACGAGTAGGGTTCAGACACATTGAAAACAACTTTATTTTCTCTTTTCTAGCTATATAGAGATACGAGAAAAAGTAGAGATTAGTTGCTAAGGTCACCCCTGCTAGCATATTAATTTGCTGTTAAGTGGGTGTTTCAAATTAAAGGAGTAATGAGGGTTGAAGTTGTTCTCATAAAAGAATGGATATAAAACGAAGCTTCATATAGAAGATCAATAATCAAAAGTGAAAATAAGAGTCTATATAGAACACATCCCTAAACAACAAAAATATTTACAGATTTAAAGGAGTTGGTGAACATTTCCAACGGCTGTTATAGGACTGTCGGAAAGGAGACCACTGTTGAAGGTGACAGAGAGAATGATAGATACCTAGATTTGAAATCAAAGCTTTGTGTCAAATTTTATTAAAAGATTTTGATATGTTTAGCTCCACAAATCAAAAGACTTCCTTAAATACCAATCAATATTTATAGAGAACTGAAAGAAGATTTAAAGGAGTGTTATTGTTATTTACAAAAACCATTTTGGGTCTCTCTCTCTCTCTCTCTCTCTCTCTCTCTCTCTCTCTCTCTCTCTCTCTCTCTCTCTCTCTCTCTCTCTCTCTCTCTCCAATCAATATTCATAGAGAAGGGAAAGAAGATTTCATGGTGTGTTATTGTTATTTACAGAAACCATTTTTGGTCTCTCTCACCTTCTCTCTCTCTCTCTCTCTCTCTCTCTCTCTCTCTCTCTCTCTCTCTCTCTCTCTCTCTTCTCTCTCTCCCTCCCTCTGTCTCACTCTCTCCCTCTCTCTCTCTTTGTCTCTCCTCCCGCCCTCTTCTCAATATACATGGATGGGGGAGGGAAGGGATCAGAGTTCATGGAATGTTATTGTTATTTACAAAAACCATTTTTTGTCTCTCTCTCTCTCTCTCTCTCTCTCTCTCTCTCTCTCTCTCTCTCTCTCTCTCTCTCTCTCTCTCTCTCTCTCTCTCTCTCATATCAATATTCATAGAGAAGGGAAAGAAGATTTCATGGAGTGTTATTGTTATTTACAGAAACCATTTTTGGTCTCTCTCTCTCTCTCTCTCTCTCTCTCTCTCTCTCTCTCTCTCTCTCTCTCTCTCTCTCTCTCTCTCTCTCTCTCTCTATCCTCTCTCTCTCTCTCACTCACTCTCACTCATATCAATATTCATAGAGAAGGGAAAGAAGATTGCATGGAGTGTTCTTTATGGAAACCATTTTGGGTATCTGAGATAGAATTAGAAGATTTGAAATGTTTTCAAATCTTCCTTTCAAGGATGATTTTGAATCCTTTGGAGAGAACGTAGATAGATTAAATGTTAAGAGAGGTCCTCCTTTTGAGGGAACAGAGATTAAAGGTTAAGAGAGGTCCTCGTTTGGAGAGAGCAGAGATTAAAGGTTAAGAGAGGTCCTCCTTTTGAGAGAACAGAGATTAAAGGTTAAGAGAGGTCCTCGTTTGGAGAGAGCAGAGATTAAAGGTTAAGATAGGTCTTCCTTTCGAGAGAACAGAGATTAAAGGTTAAGAGAGGTCTTCCTTTGGAGAGAACAGAGTTTTCCTTCTTCGGAACAGTCTGAAAGAGCGCACGCTTTCTGCAGGAGACAAAGGTTTTGACAACTACGGGAGGAATTGTTTCTTGAACGTACGTCTTGTCAGTTTTAACCTCTTAGAGAACAGAAAAACATCTTTTGAAGAAATAGTTTTAGAGATAAATGATTTGAAGGGAATTGGAGGACGTTGAACCGTCTAGAATAGAATCAGAGGCAATGATTTGAGTAAAGAGTTCAACTTTAACAGAAAGTAAGACAGCAGTACTGCCATCAGAAGAAACAAGAGGAGGGTAATAGGAAGAAGCAAAATTAGAGCTTGCATTTCATTTTTTATAAAGTACGAGAAAGCGCGAGTGATAAAAGAACCAGAAATGTTGCTACACTTTCTACGGAGAAGAGAGATTTTAACATCTCGAAGAATATATTTTATGGGAATCTGGGATGAAATATTGGGATCACGAGTTTGGGAACTTTGAAGACTATTTATATATATATGTTATATATATATATATATATATGTTTATATATATATATATATATATATATATATATATATATATATATATATATATATATATATATATATATATATATATATATATATATGAATTAAAAATAAACCCTTAAGTAATTTCACTCTGCTGGGATTGAACCTGGGCCCTAGCAGATGTCCGCGTAATTGTTTGACGACCACGCCACGATGGACTAAAAGTAAAGCACGAGAATTGTTCCTGTGGTGAATATATCACCCACCAAACAGGAACTACAAAGCGCTTTCTTCCCGTTCTGGCCTCAGAATGGTCAAACGGAAGCTTTCCTGAAGTGGGAAATACTTATTTAACTGGGGGAATATAATGTCTAATAGAAGGATGAGCAGCTATCTTATCGCTACATTATATTCCCCGGTTTAATAAGTATTTCACTCTGTGCGGTGCTCTGTTTGACCCTACGCCCGAGTGTGGACGGGAAGAGCGCGTTGTGGTTCCTGTTTGGTGGGTGATATATTCACTACAGGAACATTTCTCGCGTTCTTCTTTTAGTCCATCGTGGCGTAGTGGTCAAACACATACGCGTTCATCTGCTAGGGCCCAGGTTCAATCCCAGCAGAGTGAAATTGCTAAAGGGTTAAGCTGTAATATCTATCACACTGCTGTGTGTGTCAGTTATCTTGTCAATATATATATATATGACTTATTCGAATACTTTCTTCTTTTTTTATTCCTTACTCGTTTTTAAAATCATATATTGATCTCATACATTGTTTTGTGCTGTTCTTGCGTCTAAGGTCCATGTGCCACAGTCATGTGTACCCTGCTATTGGGCAGGTAAAGCGCGCACTTTTTAAAAACTTTTCCCTTTAAACAAAGGAGAAAAAATATACCGCGGACATTGATATTTAATCTACCAAAATGTTCTAAGTTATTTTCTCATTATTATTATTATTATTATTATTATTATTATTATTATTATTATTATTATTATTATTATTATTATTATTATTATTATTATTATTATTATTATTCTATTATTATATCATTATTATTATTATGAAATTGGGATATTATTTGGCAGTTTCAATTCCAAGAAATAAGTTCTATTTTAGTGTATTTGTCAACTTGTTCTAAAAGATGTTGACCATTTTGTGATGCTCGTTGAAAATTACTTTGGTTTTGGACTTATTTCATAATTTCAGATTTTGACATTTTTAACGTTCATTCTGAGTGATTACAATGAACCTGTTCCGGAGCATTCCGAAGGCAGGAGCAGCCCATGCTTCAGGCTCCGGAGAACTTTGATATTTTAAGTTCCGGTATTTGAGTCGATTGTTTAGATAAAAGCAAACATATTGTGTGTTTTAAAGGATAGAGAATTAATGGTTGTTGTAAATACTCACTAAGTCTATTGAAAATAAAATAAAACAGTTTCTACATTTTTAAATAAATGAATGTAAAATAAATTAAATTACAATTTATTGATGTTAAAATTTTCAAAACTACTAAAAGAAAGTACCATTATTATTAGTTTGCATTTGGACAAGAGTTTCATTTAAGAGATTGACTCGCTCTGCAAGAGTGGCAACAGAATCCTGCATTTGGCTGGTTCTGGATGCAGACTCCATCATTTGGGCTATCGAAGCTTCCTGGACAATATTTTGTCTTTTAAGCTCCTCAACATCTTTACGAAGGGAGGATACTGAAGTGGAGGTACCGGATGATATTAATCCGAAACTCTGCTTTCCTTCACGAGGATTATTGCCTTCTTCTGCATTAGAGTCACCAGACATATTGATTCCAATTGCTTTACAGGTAAGACTGATCAACACGATCAAAGTTAAGATTGATGCAAACTGCTTCATCTGAATAATATATATATATATATATATATATATATATATATATATATATATATATATATATATATATATATATATATATATATATACATATATATATATATAACCTTTAACTAATACCATATACTCTTTATATATACATATCTTTGCTGTATATATATATATGTATATGTAAATATTTGTATATATATATAATATATATAACATATATATATATATATATATATAAATATATATATACAACAATTATATATATATATATATACAGATATATATATATAATATATATATATATATATATATATATATATATATATATATATATATATATATATATATATATA
>JABUQX010089078.1:0-14364 GCA_015478945.1 Trachelipus rathkii | reverse complement strand
AACCATATATGTAAAAAAAAAATATGTTTTATCCAAGAAAAAGTAATATAGAGTGTAAAAAAACAAAAAGGGATGAGGGGAAGAATTATTATATTTATATATTATTATATTTATATGAATAAGGATTGTATTGAAAGTGTAAGTAAATTAATTTATTATTTATAATTATATTTGAATATTTATTAGTTTATGTATTGATTTTATAATTTATTAATGTAAATATATATAATTATATATAATTTAATTATATATATATTATGTATATTATATTATTATTATTTATTAATTATTATTATATATTAAAGTATTTATTTGTTATTATTTATTTATTATTTGTATTATTTATTACCATTATTATTATTTTATTTATTATTATCATTTATTTGTTTATTGTTTAATTGTAATTGATTAAATGAGTGGTAATTTGTAAAGTTTGATGAGTAATAAGGTGAGGAATCAATGATATTGATAGAATATTAGGAAGGGGAAGAATTGTATTAAATGTAAATTTTTATATTTATAAGTGAAATAGTGTTGGATATTGTACGTATTATTATGGTATAGTATAGTAAATTATAAATTGAAGTAAGAATATATAATATAAAGTATATGGTGTAATTAGAGTTATAAATGGTAGGGATAAGGATAATGTAATTGATTAAAGATTAATTTGTGTTATTAGTTATTATTATGTATAATATAGTATATTGTTGGTATTTTGGTGAATGTTTTGAAAATGTGTATTTAGTTATATGATGTATTAAAAATATTAAATATTGATTATATTATGATATATGGTAAGTGAATATTATTATTATATAGTTAATAATATTAAAAAGATTAAATAATAAATATTAATTAATATTATATATTATATATTGAATCTTAAAAAACCTTTCTTAAGATTGGAGAGAAGTATGATGTAGAATGTGTCGCCATACAAACAAGGGAAAAACAAGGAAGGGAAAGTAAGAAGAGAGAAAGAAAAACATTGACGAAAAAGTCGAAAAAGGAAATCACCCCGCCCAACCGTCCTCCTTACGCGGTCCCCATCACTTGGTCTTATAACGTTTCCACCTTTAAGTTACAGTGAGTGAAGAAAGAAGAAACAATGCCGTCGCAAATCAAGAGAAGAAAACCAACGCTAGGTTAATCATAGAGGGGACTGTACGACTTAACCCTCACTGTAAGGCATGTTCTCGGTCACATGGTAGAGGTTATCCACACCGAAAGCAAAGGGGCCCAACCAGCCCATTATAAAGCCCCCCGTCAACCAGAAGAGGACCCCGCCAATATCATTCAGGAAGAAGTGTATATTGCCACTAACCGTTAAGCTTGCCCCATCTTTTTAGACCAGAAACATGTTATTTTTTATTTCACCCCTTCCTCCAAGAGAGCATTACCTTTACTGACCTCAAATATGCCACCTGTTTATTTCGGAGATCTATATCCCACCGGTTTTGAAACTTTTCCCCAGCCACAAAACTTACCCACACTATTAGAGGCATCCGCTATTAAAACCAAACCGGGGGGGACTTTATTACACAATCCATTTCCTTTCATATAAGTTCAGAAACCGAATGTCTCAAATTATATTAGCCCTTTTAGTTATTATTCCCTTCATACTAATTTACGTTCCGTGTCTCTTAAATGCGGTATGAGGCAGCAGGGTTTATCGAATTTCTAATCCCGAAAAAACCGTGTAAACATGGGCACCCTTAAGATGATGATTTTGGATTTATTTATTTATTGTTCATTAACAGGTTTATAAAATATTTAGATTATAAAAATTAAATTGTTAAGATATATTATTAATATATTCACAAATGAAAATAAAGATAAGTATTATAGAATTAAGAATAGTATTATTAATTGATTGATTTTTAAGAGGTTATGAATGAAGGATTATTGAATATTAATTAAGTGATTATAAGTTAATAGATATGGATGTTTAAAAGAATAATTATAGAAAAAGATATGTATAGTAGAAGAAAAGTATTATATATAAGAAAGTGTATTCAATAAATTAGAAAGACATCAATAGTTTGAGAATTAATATGTAAAAAAAGTAATTATGAAATTAAGATAGTGTTAAGAATAAGTATTAAATTACTCTTAAATTATTTTTATTAATTACTCCTAAATTCACTAATGGAAATTATATATAGGATTTAGAAATTATTTTGGAATATTTTATAATGAAAAATTTTATGAAAATATTATTTCAGTTTTAAGATAATAATTATTATATTATATTATATGATATTTATTTGTTGGATATGAATTATATTATTTCTTATAATTATTATTTCTATTAAATTATCCTAATCGTTGTATGCAGTATCATCTTATTTTGATCAATTATTTATTATTATTGCCATATATTGTTGATTATGTACTATTGGATTTAAGTGTCATACTGTATGTGATTGGTATGTTGGACGATTTCTTTATTGAGTGATTATATTTATTTTAGATATAAACAAGAGCAAATTAAATTATTAATATACTATTATTTATTAAAGGAGTTATATAATATATATAATAATAATAAATATTTAAAATATGTAAAATATACTGAAAATTAATTAATATTTTATATTATATTAAATTATAATAAATTTTCTTTGTAAATTTAATTATTATTTATTGAATTTTATTATACTATTACTTACTATTTATTATAATTTATTAATTAATTTATTTTAATAAGATTTTAAATCTTTTAGATATTATAATTTTATTTAATTATTTATCATTTACTTATTTATTATAATATATAAATTTAAATTAATATTATATTATATTTAATTTTAATTATTATTCGAGCGACAATCAGCGATTTCACATGTAGTCTAATAAATATTTATTTCTCATATTTATTTTATTATATTATTTTATTATTAATTTTAATATTATTTTTATTATTTATATATTTATATATTATATATATTTATTTATTTATTTATTTATATATTATTTATTATTAATTAATGTAATAAAAGGAACAATACAAAATCGCATGTTATTTTAATTCCTATCTATTATAAGATGTTATTATTATATTATTTATATATTTATATTATTTCCTATTACAGACTTCAATAGATTCCACACATTTGTATATTATTCATTATTCCAACTCTCACTATATTTTATTAGTTATGCTTCGTGGAGATAATCACGATATAATTAGGTGATATATCTCTCAATTATTTAAATAGCAAATATAAGATTATAAGCAAATTAGTAGTAGCAGTTATAGTTGATATTTAGTAGATTCAAATTAAGTTATATTATATATTTAATTAATATAAATAAAAAATAAAATATAGAAAAACGTATTATATTATATATTACACAGATGAATTAATATATATATTAATTAATATATAAAATAATAAATTTTAATATTTAATTATTAATATATAAATTATATTATAATATTATAAAGTTTTAATATATTTAACTGGTGAATGATTTATATTGGAAATTTATATAGATCCATTTCGATTTATTTTATTACTAAATAAATAAACAATCATCATCTTATCTTCAGATTAATTAATGCATATTAATATTGTTATTGAAAAATTAATATATCGTTCAAACATAATCTAAGATCATATTCCATCCTTATATTAATATACTAAAGAAATCTCAAAGAGATTTTTTAATATGAATATTTGTATAATTTGATATTTCTTGTTGATATTATAATTTTAATTTATTTATTTATGATTTATATTTTATATTTTATAAATTATCAGATATTTTTTTAATTTTACATAAATGTCAATTAAATAATTTAATTTATTATTCTTAAAATTTTTAAAAAAAAAAATAATAATAATGATTAATAAAGGTTCGGAAACAATGGACTTGCGTTGATTTAAATTTTTTACTTAATTATTATTTTTGTTCTAAAATTGATTATAAATTTTACATATTATTTATTATTTTTAATTAATTATTTTATTTTATTTATATTTAATTTATTATTTTATTATATTTAAAATTTGATATTAAAAAGAATAAATAAATCGTGGAAAAAAGTATTATTATTTTTTATTATTTATTTTATTATTATTTTATATCTTAGGCTTTCTTAATCTAATTCTAATATATAATTATTTTATATATTAATATATTTTATTATTATATTGATTTTGTTTTGTTATTATTTTCTTTATTAATAATTAATTAGTAATTAATTTTTCATTAATTATTTCAATTATTTAATATTTTATTATAATTTTGTTTATTTATATTATTTTATTATTATTTTTTTATTTTATATGTTAGGTTCATTAGAAATTATTTTATATTATTTAATTATTTAACTATTATTTTAATTAATTAATTATTTATTATTTTTAATTATATATTTATTTACTAATTAAGCTACCACCGGACAAGGTTTTGAATATAAATTATATTCACTTAACTTTGCAGATATATAAATTTCCTTTTTTATTCTGCATAAAAATTTTTTTTTAGACTTTAAAATCATAACAACAAAACCTGGTTAGCAAGTTATTAAAGATTGGTTTGCACCTGTGGACATGAGTTAGGCTAAAAGTTGTGGAGAATATAAGCTGATAGGTGAGTATATACAATCAAATTTAAAATAATAATTTTTAAATTCCCATTTATTTTTATTTTTCACACCCTCCCCTGCCAGGGTGATTTTTTATTTTTTAACCATTAGGTGGTCAATATATTACGTTTATTTAAATATTAGATTAAATGCAGACGAATTCAAATAAATTATAATAAAAATCCGTTATGTCAGTTTATATATTCATGATGCCTAGCCCAACTTTAAACTCTTAAAAACAAGACAAAGGCGCTTTCATTTACCGTGAAATAAACGTAGTATTACGGTTAAGAATTAGAGTTATTTATATTAGTGGGAATATTCTGAAGTAACCTCGTAAAATATTATATATAATATTATATATCAATTAACATTCCTATTATTAATTAAAGTATTATACCCCATTTTTATAATATTATAATTAAATATCATAAAATTGCATTTTATATTTTTAGCATTTTGTTTAATATTATATTATAATATATTATTATAATTATAATATATATATATATATAATATATAATATATTAATAATTAAAATAGTTAGTAATGAGTTTTTGATCTGTATATATACTTTGAATTTCCGGATCAACTGTGTAGCTTTAATTTAGGTGAATTCTCAGATTAATTTTAGTTTTTATTTGTTCAATGAATATATTATTTTATTCTGAATTTATTTATTTTATTATATTGTGGGCTCTATCTCGATTCCGGTATTTATCGGTTTTATAATTTCAGGGAATTTTTCTATATTTAAGGGAAGAAGATAAATCCTATATAAATTTAGAGTAATATCATAATTATATCGATGGAAGAAGACATTTAGAAGTTGGATTTTACTTATAAGGAAAGAATCAAATAATATTATTATTGTATATTAATTTATTATATTATTATTATTTATTTAATTATAATCCTTATTATTTTTATTCTATTTATTAAAATATAATAAAAACAATATTATAGCTTATGTGATAATACTTGTAATTAAAGGGCTTTTTTATTATATTTTATACAAGATTTAAGTTCCTAATAAGTGGGAGTTCACCTTAATAGGTTAGAAAATTAAAATATTACTTTAATTCTAGAGTATTCCTTTAGTTTTATAAACTGTTTTATTTTTTGATTAAATCTTATTTTTAGTAATATATTATAGATTTATTAACAAGTAAATTATTTCTATTCAGTAAATACAAGAGGGGAAAGATAAGGGAATCAGGGTAAAAATAAATTTAAAGATGAGGTAATATATAATAAATAATTATAACTTTTCTAAATAAATAAAAATTTTTGGGGGAATCAAAAGAATTTATTTTATTTCAGGGGTTTATGTTTTTATACCTCCTTAGTGATTATATTATTATTATAGTATTACTATATAATCATTTACTAGTTAGATGTGTATAAAAATAAATTATTTTATGACTTTTCAATATAAATATGATATCCAATAATAATAAAATAAAATTACAATAAAATTATATAGTTTAATATATTTTAATAATTATAATAAATAAATTTATTATTATGGGACAACATATAATTTCAGTTTCTACTTTTATCTATTAGATATAATAATTAAAAAAATAAAAATATAATAAAAATAGGAGAAATAATTTTTAAATATATATAATACACTCTATAATAAAAATATCCTCAAAACTGAAACCTATGCTCTGACACAGGTTTTTTTTTCGTTTCTTCTAATTATAAATTCTAGATTGTGGAATTAATAAAAACGAAATATAACAGGATATTAATATTATATTATATATATATAATTAAATATTCAATAAACTTATATTTTAATATTATTTTCTTCATTATATATTATATATTAAATATTATTAGATATATTTAAATAATATAATTTAATATTTATATTATATGATATTAATAATTAAATATTAATTTTAAATATAATGAATATTATATATATATATAAGTATATATTAATAATATATATTAATTTTAATATATATATAATATATATAATTATATATTATTATAATATTTATTATTTTGAATATGTTATATTTATTATTAACTAAAAATCTTCCATTTCATTTACTGAGATTAAAAATATATGAAAAAAGCGATTGTTCAGTATAAATACCCACCTATATTATATGTAATGCGAAGGGACTTTCCCTCACACAGTGGATTATATAAGCGATCACAACTTTTATGTATTGTTGTCTATAAGATCTCCTGTTAATGTATAATATATGTTAATAGTAAATAAAAAATTAATAATTAATTCAAAGCAAATTTGCGAACTCTCATTATCGTATATATTAATAAGGAAATAAGGAAACCATATTTGTGGTCCGTGAAGGTTTCTTAGGTTAGATGACTATTGAAAGCATTAAAGGAGAATCTCTATGCGAAGTTCAGATGACTTATGCCCAACTCTGAAAAAATAAGTGACTTTTTGTCAATTAGCGACCAATAAATAAATAATATAGTGTCGAAGAAACAATGAAGAAGAGAAGTTTGTAGACGTTGAGTTTGTATTGATATGTCAAAATTTCAAAGCACTCGAGTTTATATATTCTATTTCTCTCTTAACTTCCATGTGAATAGTTATTTAAATGGTTTTCAATATCTATTGAAACTTAATATTTTATACTTTTTGAGAATGCAACTAGGTATACCTATTTTAGATTGCCAAGGTGTGGACTGCAATTTTTAATAGAAAAAATAGGAAGATTTTCCCAGACACAAAATGGACAAAACTCAATAACATATAATATGACGCCGAAATAGAAAAGAATGAGTTGAGTGGAAAAAGTTAGAATGGAAGATGCTGATTTACACATCTAGAGAAGTTGAGAAATGTCATTGTTGAAAACTTGAATGTTTATTATCTAAAGATTTGATAACCCTCCTATCAAAAAACACTCAGGATCTTTGAAAGTCACACTGTATATCCACTAAAAGACGCAAATTTTTTGTTATAGTTTTTATTTTTGACTTCATAACTCAAGCTTTAATCAAATTGTATAAATCATTAAATAAAAAATAGTATAAGATGTATTAACTTCAAGAATTAATACAAAAAACAAATGTCCTTTTTATGATACATTGTAAAACATTTTGGTTACCCAAGAGTTAGACAACAGAAAATTCTGCTTTCTCTTATTAAGACAGTTAGTAGAATGTTAGGAAATGCCTCTTCGTCCAGAGAATCCAAATTATAAATTAAAAGACAAAAATGTCAGATGAGAATTAATTTAGGTTTATATTAAATAAACTTTTTCTTATATGATGATTTTATCGCCAGAACCGTTTAGGTATCAGCATAAGATTCGTGAAGCACAAGGACATCGTTACCCGAAACTCCACTTTAAGAGTGACACATTCTCCATAATATAATTAGAGTAGAATTTGAAATAATTATTGGAAATCTCTTACTTTTGCAGGTACTTTGATTTTTCTAAAGGACACGTTTACGGAAGTGTTAAGGATGGGTATTAAACAATTATACCTATCTCATCAAAAAAAACTTAAGCATTCTCTTCAATAGAAATGAGATAATTTCTCTAACTAACCCTTTAAATGATTATAACTAAATATACAAGTTGATTTTATTTCGGGATGTCTAGTCATAAAGTAGAAGGAGCTCAAAAGGAACTGGTATTTTAATGACTTTTTCATCATAGTTTTTAACTAGCCGCATGTTAATATATATTCATGAGGACTAGTATTTCCTCGAGATTAATAATTTTGCTGTAAGAGAGATCACAAAGATATGAAAAAACACATGATTGCATTATATAGAAATGAATGAAAAAGCTGTAGGGTGCTTCAAGATTGAGGTATGAAATTGATGGGTTTTATAAATTGAGGGTAAATTATTCCTCTATTATTATATTTATCTTTTTTTATATATTTATATTCATATTATTAGTATTATTTTTTACTTTTTATATTTATTATTAGTTCTTTTTATTATGTTATTTGTTTTTAATATCTTTATAAAAATCTTTTATAGGGGTAAATAAACAAATCCGAAAATTCAATGAATTTTGAGGGGATATTCTCAGGATTCTCCATAGTGATTATTTATATTATTGGATTGACGTAATTTCGACGTTTCCAAATAATATAAATTAGTCACTAATAGCTACCTACTGAATATTTCTACTGGAAATGGGTACTTGATTAGTTGCCCTAGGGGATTATTTCTCTGACTCAAAAAGTCCCCAACTGATTAATATATAATAATATATTAATATATATATATTATTATATATATATATATATATATATATTAATTATATAAATATTATATAATTAATATATTATATATATATATATAATATACCAATATATATATATTATATATATATATATATTATATATATATATATATATTAATATAATTAATTATATATATATTATATTATATATATTAATATATATTATATATATAATAATTTTATATATATAATATATATATATATTAAATATTTATATATAATTAATATATATTATATATATTATGATATTATATTATTATAACTTGAGGGTAATTATATATATATTATATATATATAGTATAATATAATATATATATTAATAATTAATAATTATAATTCATTAATACTTCAAAACCCCTAACCGAAAAAAAATATATGAATTTATTACATATAATCTCATAATATTATATTAAATATAAATATTATATATCTATATATATATATTATATATATATTATATTATATATATATATATATAATAATTATATATTATATATATTATATAATATATATATAATTATTAATATATATTAATTAATATAATAATTTTATATATATATATAATATAGGTATATAATATATTATTTATATATTAAATATATAATATAATATAAATATAATATATATATTTAAATATAATATATATAAATATTAATTAAATATCTTATTATTATTAAATATTTATATCTACAGATAATATATATATATATATATTAAATATATATTAAATATTATATATTATATATATAATATAATTAATATTATATATATTTATAATATCTATTTACTAATTTTACCATCTAAATTTAATACAATCATGACCTTTTTTTTTTCAAAGTAGTATAGAGGTTATAGAGAAAAGATAGATAAAATATATATAACTAGTAGGAAGGAAATAAAACCCCAATAATCACCTTCACTAAAGGCTCCACCTAAGGGGCTTAACGGGCAAATAAAATCTCAATAGGTATGGGCCATAGACGTTAGGCTTTAATATAGAGTAGGTACTAAATCAAAGATTAAATTGCAGTAGATTAATAAATATAACTCAATAAGAATAATGATATAAAATAATATAGTTTATCTAAATATGAAGCATAAGTATGTATGAAGGCTGAGTAAGAAGAAAAAAGAAAGGAGACATTGTGGAACCCGCCTATTTTCTGACATACCAAAAGGGATTATATTTGAGAATTCCTCTCAGAAAGAATGTTTGCATACCAGTTCCACATCTAATCTCGAGCATTCCCCACACTTAAAATAAATTCTTGTTTTAGAGTTAATTATCTTCACGATTTAGGTTGTCCCACCTACTATGTTGTATGATTATACATATATATAGGAGAGTGGGACGGGATCAGCTAATGAGTATATATATAGGTTATATATATGTATGGGAATGCTGAAGAAGTGGTAGTAATAATTCATATAAAAAGCATTTTCCTGCATTATCATAGATATTAAGAAGATTAAGGAATTTCTAGAGAATGGCTTATAGAATTCGCTATAGCAAAATAATAAGATTAAGTGCGGCTACCAAATTACGCGTTCACGTTACCGCAAGGGGGATAAGAATTAAAAGAGGGTTTCCAAAAAGGAGTTTTGGAATAAGTAGGAAGGTGAGTAGTAGTAATACTAAGATTTATAATATATATATATAATTTAACAATATTTTATCGGTTCTCGTAATTCTCAGATAGTAGAAAGATAAGTAATCTAT
The DNA here is from genome assembly GCA_015478945.1 of Trachelipus rathkii. NCBI lineage: Eukaryota > Metazoa > Arthropoda > Malacostraca > Isopoda > Trachelipodidae > Trachelipus > Trachelipus rathkii. The sequence goes on along the minus strand of JABUQX010089078.1, from coordinate 3,779 downwards.
GGGTATCGATTAAATAAAAGGTTAGTTGCATAATACTTCTAGTTAAAGTATGCTGGTGCCAGCACAGATACGACAAAAGCCCCTATTCACTAACACAAAATGATGCACTACTGTTTCGAGTTACAACAGACAAACGAGTAATTGACGCAAATATCTTATAGTAACAAAATGAACATGGGCGGGAAATCACTCCAGACTCCGAAATGTGTGTTACAAAGATTGGAAATTTCTTTTACAAAGATTGGAAATGTCTTTTTAACATTGATCGTTTCACAAATACTTTTCATTTGTAAGTTTTGCATTATTTTAATTTAATACTGTCATTGTTTCCATTCCGCATTGTTAATAATATTTTATTTACTTATTATAACAGTAGTAAGGCTTGGAAAGAACACTCTTCTAGTTTCTTTGAGGCCACTTAGGGCAAACCACTTTGTTAATAGAGGGTAGTAGTTATTATAGAGACATATGAAAAATTCAGCTTGAAAAACTCTGTGTTGTGTGCATATCGACTTTATAATTATATTGTAAAAATAACATTAATTATTACTATAGTGAACGAAGTATTTTGTTTTGCAACTCAACATTCAAAATTAAAATAGCAGACGACGTGCACATTCTGCAACGAGTCTTTGAAGATAGAGGAGATTCTTTCCGAAAAATGTTCGTTATTTCATCTAGTTTATGTAAAATAAATTCTGCAAAACATATATCTTAGATAATTTTGGCTAACTATACTTCAGTTAATATCATTTTTGACAAAATCAAATCTGCTGACGATATTTTATCCGCAAAATTGTTTGCGCGTGTGTCAAGTGCAATCTTCGTCAAAATAGGCACTTCGTTTTTAAATCAAAGTTGGCAACTCGAATCTTTGGCTTAATAATGTTGTAAAAATTCAGTTTACTTGGGAGTTTGAATTAGATTGTACTACTCCGAGGAATTATCAAATGAAACCTGATAGTTTTTCATGATTCTGTAGTGGTTAGTGATACAACTGACAAAATATTTGTTTTGCGGTCCTATTACTTATAATAGGCTCGGCGTGTGTCAATTTTTAAAATTTTTTATATATATAGATAGCCTAGCTGGATGGTTGATTGCAATTAAAGAAAACATAAAATTATACATTACTATTTAAAATGGCTTCGCAACCATCTACAAGATTTAGTGATAATTACGATCTGAAAGAAGAGCTCGGAAAGTAAGTGATATTATTAAATTAAAAATAATTTGAATTATATTTTGCCCATTTATGTTGTAGAATACTGAAAGGCAACTCTTCGCCAATATGCCACACACCCATCAATATATATATATATATATATATATATATATATATATATATATATATATTATATAATATATGTATATATATACTTATATATATATATTGAATATATATATCATATATATATATTACTATATATACTATATCATTAACATTTGATGCCTAATTTACTATGGGCCGGCATAGAGTAAGATGGCACTATTTGGTCCGGCATTTTTGCCCGCGATTCATCTGCTTTGCCTTCTTGCCTTCCCACACGAAAACCTGAGAAGCCAAACCTCGGTTTCGTAGAGGAACATGGAAGGGCAAAAAAGTTCGTTTTTAATTTCTCTGCAAAGACCCGACCTTTCCTCCTCCATCCCTTCGTCGCTACACTATATTGGATTAAGCCTTGTAATATATTGGATAAAGAATTTTCCCTCTTTTCATCGTCTGCTTATTACTATAATATATATATATATATATATATATATATACTTATAACTATATTATTATATATATATATATATATATATATATATATATATATTATAAAGATATTTCTCTTTTATAGTTTTTTTTTATATTATATATATATATATATATATATATATATATATATATATATGACCGCCATTACTATATATAATATATATATATACTATATATATATACTACTATATATATAATATAGATACTACATTTATTTAGTTCATCCCAAAATATTTTCCATATATTTTCTTTTCTATCTTTTGCTTCGTAATATTCATTTAAATATACATAGCTTTCGTTCCTAAACTTCATCTTTGCCCACATTAACCTTGAGCATATATTAATTTTCATTCTTCAGAATATTCCCACTTTTCTTCTTCGATTGGGGGCTAGCCCTTGTAGACAAATTCTTCTCGGTCCGCTAAATTGTTTATATATATACTATATCATATATATATATAATATATATTAGTATAATATATACTATAATATATATATAACTATACTATATACTATAATACACAGTTTAATATATATATACTATTATATATTATAGTATATATATATATATATTATTGTGGTTCACATTATTATTTATTATTATTATTTATCTATTCATTATGTCATTCAATTCATTCATCTATTATTCATGTATTATTATTATTAGTTATTTATTATTATCTATTATTATTATTATTTATGTCGCATGGATTATTGTTGAGTAAAATCCGTTAATTGCGTGCACGAAGCCCAATAGTAATCGTTTATATGGCGCAGAATGCCAAAACTACCTCATTAATTTGAGCCTAGTAATTTATTATCATTTTATGAGATAATCAGTTTGTGTGTGTTATGTGTGTGCGTATTTTAATAGTATTATGCTTCTGTTCATTCATGCTGGATGTTGTGTACTATATTGAGTATACATATACTGCACACCACACACATCGGCGGTTTTGCTCTTATAAGAAGAATTATTTTTTTTAATTTTTTTTTGTAGATCATTAGGGAATGATGTAGCTATATATTAATTTTCAGAGATAAAACATTGCCTTTAAAATTGCTAAATATGAAATAATATCCGGGGCTCAAATAAATTTCATCATTTATATACATTATTACCCTCCTACGTACGAACATTCGTCAGATCCTTTTTCCGACACCCAACGCATCTTTTCACTCTTATTTTTCATGAAAATTAACTCTCTTAAATGCATAAGCCTCATATATGCATCCAGTAGATGAACATAACAATATAAAATAAATAATAAAAAAAAATCAAAAAAATAATAAAAAAATATATTTACTGCCTGAAAAGTTCTCACTCATATATCGGCCTTTAATTTATATTTTTAAAGCCGTTCTACCTCATTTCAGAGCTTCTGTTTTGGACTTGGGACTGAAGCTGTATTTTACTATCTTTTCAGCACTCACTGGTTGGAATCATGACTCTCCTCGGCTCACTGGGCAGCGGCAATCCCCCCGTCAGACTATTCGTTCGTTCATGCACATCGCTACTCATCATTTTACCAATTGTTTTAAATTTTCTCTGTAATTCCAAGTACTTCCATATACTATTCACTCTAACTCCGCTACTATATACTAATAGATATATCTATATATATATCTTATTATATATATATATTACTCTATCTACTATCACTCCTATAATTTTACTTATATATATTATTATATACTATATATACTCCTCCTCTACCCCACTAAAAATTAATATATGTGCTATTTACTAACGATCTATCTCAAAATTGCCGTCTCTCTCTCTTCTCATCATACTCCGGTCTATCGTGCATTTCTCTCTCTACTCATTCCTCTTCACCTAATCTTTCTAGGTCGGGATCTCATTCGTCTCTTCAGCATCATTCTCATACAGGTAAGATATGCAGTTTTTATTGTCTATATTAATTTTAATAATTATTTGCAAATGAAATGCCTAAAAGTTTGAACAACAAGGCATCATTTGTAATAATTTTTTTCCGCTTTTTAGGAAAGATTTTCA
>JABUQX010089077.1:45000-46061 GCA_015478945.1 Trachelipus rathkii | reverse complement strand
ATTTTCCAAAATTAAGAACCATATGTGGTATCTAAATCCAGAAATTTCTGCTTTAGCTTTCTTCGACAATGAAATATCAGTTAATGAAAAAAATAACATGGTGCACGCTTTAAATAACGAAGGGATTTTGGCAGAAGCAAATTGGAAACTAAACAATAAAGGAATTTGAGCTATTGCAAACATGGAAATGCGTGACTTTATTTCACGACAAACAATTAGATTTTTTGAACGATTCAATCTACCTTCGGGTTTTCTTAAAAATGACCCACAAACATGGGAAACAAATGAACAATACAAACAATGTTTTCAATTTGCAAATCAATTAAAAGTCGTAAACGATACTGCCGAAAGAGGAATTAAATTAATACAAGAATATAATAATAAATTAACCAAAAATGAGGAACAAAGAAACTACATTCTTACAGTTGTCAGTGTACCATAAACGTTTCCAAATATAATTAAATAAAGCAAAGAGAGACTATAGATACACGATCGTGGCATTAATTGAATTAACATAATCAGGGAAGATATAAACAGAAGTAGGTGGATAAATTCATAATAATGTCAAGTTCAAATTTATTTTGTTGCAAATAAATAAAATTTTCCATTCTGAATGATTTTTCTATTTTAAACTAAACCAAATTAAATAGTTTTTGAAATACACATTTTAATTAATTAAATATAATCAAAAGATAAACAAATAATATGAAATTCCATGATAATGTCAAGTCCACATTTAATTTGTTGCAAATAAATAAGATTTTCCATTCTGGATGATTTTTTTTTATTTTGAACCCACGTGCGGCACGGCACCACTTAACCTTAACCAAATTAAATAATATTTGAAATACCGTGTTTTCTCTTCAATAGGAACTATTTTGATGGGTGAGACCAAAGAAATTTTAAATTCTTAAAAATTGGGCCACCCTAATATATATATATATATATATATATATATATATATATATATATATATATATATATATATATATATATATATATATATATATATATATTATATATATATATATATATATATAACTAATATATATATATATTAT
>JABUQX010089077.1:35000-37500 GCA_015478945.1 Trachelipus rathkii | reverse complement strand
ATTATTATAATATATATATATATATATATATATATTGTACGATAGAGTAGAAATATATGATATATAGAAAGTTAAAGTAGCGCGCTCGAAGAGTATGAAAGTACCTCCAGTTTGGCTATGGGATGTATGTTATATCACATGGCATCCAGCGTCCAATGGTTCGCATTTCTCTTTTGCGTTCATATCCACACTCTTCTTCTTTTTTTCAGACAATACCTTATATCCCTGTCTGTGGAGGAGAAGGAATGCCCGCAAAGTATGTTCTGCGTGTCGTAGGAGGCGACTAAAGGACAGGTAGTTAGCGTCAGCTGGCCCACTTACCACTTATCTCTTGCCTTTAGGTATGCCTTTTTGCAGGCCTTCAGACATGGCGTGATTGCCGTAAGCGATCATGTATCTTTTTGGCGAAAATTATATGAATCGTATGGGTATATGGAATGTCAGAGGAATATAAATGTCAAGGAGAAGAGGAGAAGAGGAGAAGAGGAGAAGAAGAGAAAGAGGTGATGGGTGTATTTAGAAAAGGTTAATTGTTTTGCTCGCTGTGACTGAAACAAAGATGAAAGGAAACAGTGAAGATGAGTGGTGTGGTGTGAAATGTGTGTGGTGCTGGTGTGGAAGAGGAACCAAGAGGGTAGAATAGGAGATGCGATTCTGGATGAGTGACCTGTGGCACAGAACTATGGTGGATTTTGTTTGTGTAAAGCACTAGAATTCTAATGGTTAAATTTTAAGTTTGAAAAGGTTCAAGGGGTTGTGGGTATGTAACATGATGCGTCCAACTGAGTGGGGATGTTGAGGAAGAGTAGACTTTCTGGATAATCTTGGAATGATGTTTTGGACTGGGGTGTGTAGGGATCTTTAGATTGATTGTTTTCGGCCTTAAAATGGGTGGATAACGCCGATCACAAAAGGGATGTATTAAACAGGTAAATTTGGGATAACGGAGAAAATGACGGAATGGTTAGGATTGTGAATGAATTGAATCTGTGGGAAAGAGGGTATGTGTGTAAGTTACACTTTCTTCAACACAGGAGTATTCATAAGTATACAAGAGTTGGGAAGTAGAGCATGATATCGAAACAACGTGAGAAAGTATGATTGGTTTATGTGTTGGTGTAGATAGAAGGAGATGCAGAAGTATGGGATGGATGTTAAATCAGTGAGGGGGGCTGCGGGATGGGATTATAGCGGACATTATGTTGTTTTATGTAAGATTAATTTAGTGGGGGCTTGGATGGAGAGGGAGGTGATAAGGATGGAAGTGGGAAGAATTAAGAGTGAGAAATTAAGTGAAAAGGTAATAAGGAAAAGTATTTAAGAACGCTTGCAAATAAATTAGTTTAGTTGAATGTAACATGAACAATCTGAATTAAATTGGACTCAATAAAGGAAACCTTTTGTAAGTAGTGCAAGAGAAGTATGTGGGGATGTGCTAAAGTAGGAATAAAGAATCCAACAGTGACTGGTGTGGAATGAAGAGGGCTGTGCAAGCGGTTAAAAAATAAAAAAAATTGGCAGTGGTTGAAGTGTGCTAAAAAGCAAAGGTTGCATGAGGTCTTCAAATAAAGGATGTTTTTGGAATTATATATTAGGAAAAAGAAGACTAAAAGTTGCCATACGTAGGAGGAAAAAGAGGTAAATGAGCAGTTGGATGGAGGATGAATGGGGACTTACAAGCGAATAGGAAACTTTTCTGAAAGGAAGCACAAAAGGTTAAGAATGATAGTAAGAGGAATCTGCATAGAATAATGAATAAGGATGGTGTTTTTGCAACTGATGAAATGGATGTGAGAAGAGTGATGGAACACTTCGAAAATCTGCCTAACATTGACAATAATGAAGAGGTGATAGTGAATATGTGTGGGTTTGATGGTGCAGAAGAAATAGGTATTTTGAAGATGAGATAATTAGTCAGGGGGACGTAATGGGTAGAGTTGAGAAAGTTAAAGGAATTAGATGGAATTTACTGGGGAAATGATCAGAATGGAGGTGAGATGGTGATGAATTGAATTTGAAGTTGAGTAAACAAAGCGTTTATGGAAGGGTATAGTTCCGAGGGATTGGAGGAGAGTAATATAGTACCCTTATATAAGGGTAAAGAGATAAGGGAAACTGTAGGAACTATGGGAGAATTAGTTTATTCAGTGTTGTTGGAAAGATATATGCTGGTAATTTGGTTGAAAGAGTACGTCGAGTGACTGAAGGGCTGATTGGTGAAGAACAAGGTGCATTTAGAAGTGGTAGAGGATGTGTGGATCAAATCTTTAACACTGAAACAAATGACTGAACAAATGAGAGAGAAGAAAGAAATAAATTATTTTATTGACAGAGATTATTAGGAAGTTCTGTGGAGGTGTTAGTGATTATATGGTGTTGGTGGTGGCTTCAGAATGGAATCAAAAGTATGTCTGACGATAGTAAAGCGTGTGTAAGAAAAATAAATGAAGTTTAAACCTGAAAGTGTTGGGTTTAACTTTAATATTAACAGCGGAGTGAG
>JABUQX010089077.1:22500-30000 GCA_015478945.1 Trachelipus rathkii | reverse complement strand
GATGCGAGAGCCCTCGGATAAATAAATTGGTTTTATATTTACTGCAAAACCTAATGCGCGATCGAATATATATAATATATATAAATATATATATAGTGATATAGTATATATATATATATTATATATATATATATATATATATGATATAATATATATTATATATAATATATATATATATATATATATATATATTTATATAAGGTAAGGCCTACAAAAAAAATTATAATAGGAGTTGAAAAACAGAGTATCAAAAAAACGTAAGAAGATGTGGTTGTCACGAAACACTGCTTGATTGTGTGGATTTTAAAGATAGTGGGAAAACATGAGTAAAAAGGTAAGGTTTTCCAGATATTACAGCTACTGTATGAAAAGGAGATGATTAGTGTGAGCATTTGTTGGCTAAGTTGGGATTGGAGAATTAAGCAAATATGGGTAATGAAAAGGTGCGGAAAATTCTTCTCATATAAAGATTATAGTATGGGGAGGAATATGATGTAAAAAATTCCCAGCTAGAAAGCAGTATGAAATTGTCATATTAAGTGTGAAAAAGTTGATAATAATTACTACAGTCTTTCAAAGAGATAAATGGAATCATCGCCTACTAGTTCAAAAACCCCCATGCAAGAGAGAACCGCACACTTAACACATTAAAAACAACCTTTGGGGAACGTGAGGTAGTCCAAAGGGCTCTTTCGGAAACATTTTTAATAAACACACAATGGATCCTTTCCCAAGAAATGTCACAAATAGAAAATCCAAGAATTATGAGAAAAAGCGACCTATATATATTATATATATATATATATATATATATATATATATATATATATATATATATATACTATATATATATATATATATATATATATATATATAATATATATATAATAATATATATATATATGTGCTATAAGTTTTCGAAAAATATAATTGTGACCAAAATTTTTTTTTGTAAACAAATAATTTGAGGAATTGAGCATTGAAAACGCCGTTATTTTCTTTGTCCCATTACATTAGCGAGAAAGTCAGAGATAATTAACTGTAAGATTACTTCTAGTAAATATAAAAAAAAGAAAAGGAAATGATATTTGAGGCATTAAAAATTAAATCTATTATAAATAAAAATTTATATATATATATATATATATATATATATTATATATATATATATATATATATATTATATATAATATATATATATATATATATATATATATATATATATATATATAATATATATATATATATATATATATATATAGAGGGGAGAGTACACGCATACTCGAACGATTGAAATTACCTCCCATTTTTAATGGTGCGTCTTTCTCTTTTGCGTTCATTTTCTTCACACACTCATCCTCCAGGCAACATATTACTAACCACCATTTATCCACATATCATATACACATGATTAAAGTACACACCCCACTTCTAGATAACACCTTACAGACATCCCTACTACTCATATCCCTGTGTGCGGGGGAGAAAGAATTTCCCACATCGTATGTCCTGCTGTGTCGTAGAAGTCGACTAAGGGCGGTGGTAGTTGGCGGTGGCTGCCTACTACCACTTATCTCTTGCCAGAAATGCTAATGCAGGCCTCGGAGAAGGTCGTGATTGTGCCGAAAACGACCTTCTAACTTTCGGCGAAATTGTATGAATCTTATGGGTACATGGAATGTCAGAGGAATAAATGTTGAGGAGAAGAGGAGAGAGGTGATGTATTTAGAAAAGGAAAATTTGATTTGCTCGCTGGACTGAAACAAAGATTGAAAGGAAAAAGGTGAAAATAAGTGTGTGATGTGAAATGTTGTGCGGCTGGTGTGGAAGAGAATGAGAGAGGAAAGAGAAGGAGTGCAATTTGATGACGTGAACCTGTGGTATGAAGCTATGTAGATGATCTGTGTGAAGTCCGAGAGGATTCTAATGGTTAAATGTTTTAAGTTTGAAAAGTCAAGGTATTGTGTGGTTGGGACTATGTCCATCTGAGGGAAAACGTTGAAGACGAGTACGATTTTTGGATAATCTGAAGGATGTTTTGGATGGTTTGTGAGTAGGAGCTTCAGATTGGTAATAGTTTTGGGGGACCTGAATGGTTGGTTAGGTGATCAAAAAAGGATGGTATAACAGGTGGTTTTGGGGTGGCGGAGAAAATGAGAATTGTAGGAAGGGTGATTGATTTCTGTGAAGAGAGAGGTATGTGTGTAAGTATACTTTTTTAAACACAAGAGTATCCATAAGTATACTAAAGTTGGTAGGTAGAGTTGGTATCGAAGTGAAAAGTATGATTGATTTAGTGTGGTAAGAAGGAGTGTTGAAGTATTGTGGTTGGTGTTAAATCATTTAGGGTTTAGGAATGGATTATCGGATCATTATGTGGTTCTATGTAAAATTTAAGTTAGTGGGGGCTTGGATGGAGAGGAAGTGATACGAAAGGCAAGTAGTAAAATTAAGGAGTGAGAAGTTAAGTGTGCAAGATAATAAGGATATTAGTATGTAAGAGCGCTCGCTAGTTTTAAAACGGTTTGAATGTGAACAAGTTGATACTGAGCAAATCTGGGGGCAAATGAAGGAAGCAATTGTTAGTAGTGCAAAGGAAGTGTGTGATGTGCTTAAAGTAGGAAGTAAGAATGTAAACAGCGAATGGTGGAATGGAAGGGTGATGAAAGCGGTTAAAGGTAAAAAAAGAAGCGTGGTTTGAATGTTACTAAAAAAGCCAAATGATGAAGATTCCAAAGAAAGATGCTGAATTATATTAAGAGCGAAAAAAGAAATACTAAAAGGTGTATACGTAGGAGAAAACAGAGGTAAATGAACAGTTTGGAAGGAGGATGAATGAGGACATTCACAAAGAAATAGGAAGCTCTTCTGGAAGGAAGCGCGAAAGGTTAGAATGTGTAAATAACGGGAATCTGCTTAGAATAATGGAATTAGGGATGGTGCTTTTGTAACTGATGAAATGGATGTGAGGGAGTGTGGAAAGAACACTTCGAAAATCTGCACAATATTAACAGTAATGATGAGGTGTAGTAATGGTGTGTCGGTTTGATGGTGCAAGAAGGAATAGGTATTTTGGGGATAGGTTATTAGTAAGGAGGAGGTAATGGGTTAGGGTGAGAAAGTTGAAGAATGGTAAATCTGCAGGTATAGATGAAATTACTAGTGAAATGATCAAGAGCGGAGGCGAGATGGTGATTGATTGGATTGGAAGTTGTGTAATAAAGCGTTTATGGAGGGTATAGTTCCAAGGGATTGGAGGAGAGCGGTAATAGTACCCTTATATAAGGGTAAGGGAAAAAAGGGGAACTGTAGAAATAATAGGGGAATAAGTTTATTGAGTGTGTGTAGGGAAGGTATTATGCTGGTATTTTTGGTTGAAAGAGTGCGTCGAGTGAACTAGGGACTGATTGGTGAAGAACAAGGTGCGTTTAGGAAGTGGTAGAGGATGTGTGGATCAAGTCTTTACATTGTGAAACAAATGATTGAAAAATGAGGGAGAAGAAGAATAAATTGTATTTAGGTTTTATGAATTTGCAACAGGGTATGATAGAGTTAATAGGGAAAGTTTTATGGCAGTGTTAGTGATATATGGTGTTGGGTGGTAGGCTTCTGCAATGGGAATCCAAAAATGTATGTATGACGATGTGAAGCGTGTGTAAGGAATAAATGTTGTTCAATGGTGATTGGGTTTAGCGATAATAGCGGAGTAAGACAGGGTTGTGTTATGTCTCCGTATGGTTATTCAATTTGTATATGGATGGGGTTATGAAAGAATTTGAGGTGGGGATGGCAGGAATGGTGTTAGAATGGTGGAGAATGAAGTTAGCGGAGGGTGCCCTACCTATTATATGCGGAATGATTTTGGTTCTGGTGCTGCGAAATCTGAAGTAGAGTTTGAGAGATTGATAGAGAGATTTTGGCAGGGCTAGTGTTGTGAAAGGGAGGGCTTGAAAGTAAATGTGTGTATAAGAGTAACGGTTATGGTTGTGAGTGAGGACATCCTCAGTGTGAAGTTATGTTAGATGGGACAGCTTAGAACAAGTGTCTGAGTTTAAATATATAGGGTATATGTTGGATGAAGGAAACGGACGATGCAGAGTGTTATAGGAAAGTTGTGAATGGCAGGAAGGTGGCTGGTGCAATTAAATCGTTGTGAATGCAAAGGGAATAAGTCTTGAGTGTGCTAGGGTCTTACATGAGGGTATGTTGTTACCTGTGTTATTGTATGGTAGTGAGACTATGGTCTGGAATAAGAAGTATAGATCTAAAGTTCAATGTGTTTAGATGGACAATCCAAAAAAAAAAAAAAAAGGGGGTTTTTTTTTTTTTTTGTGCTTAGGTTGTGAGAAGAATTGATAAAGAGAGGAATGAACGTATTAGCAGAGTGGTGTGTGTGAAGAAAAGGGGTAAATGAGAGAATAAAGGAAAGTATGTTGAGATGGTTGGTCATGTGGAAAGGATGAATAATAGTTGGTTAAGCGGATGTATAGTGTGAGTGTGTTGGGAAACGACCGGCTGGAGACCGAAGAGAAAGTGGATTGAGCCGGTGAACGAATGTCTGAAGAGGAGAAATGTGAGTTTGGGCAAGAGGCGAGAATAAAGGTGCATGATAGGAGAGAATGGCGGGTTTTGTATGGGGGCATGGTTGTGGCCCCACCTGGGCCAGGGGATGAACCCTATACATTTGACGATTTACCATAGTGAGGGTCCCGTTTCGCGGTCCCATGATGCCTCTAGAGGTGGATTTTCTGGTCTGTGACGAGCTCTCTCACTATTAATGGTACAGAGGGGCGGTAAGGGGCTTCTTTTCGACGTTTGTCATGTTCTCCTACTGCTTTTCTTTCCGATGCTTGTACAGCTACCTTACCCCCAATTGGGCAAAGAGGAAGGTGAAGAAAGAAAGAAGAATATATATATAATATATATATGATATATATATATATATATATATATTAATATATATATATATAATATATATTATATATATATATATATATCTTAAAAAAAGAACATAAGTGGGAAGGAAAGAATTACTGCCCTCTCCGGGATTGAACCACCGCGTGTTGCGACTGAGGACAATATACTCGATGCTTTACCACTGAGCTATCCCCAACCTCACGGTGGAAATCATCGAGTATATTGTCCTCAGTCGCAACACGCGGTGGTTCAATCCTGGAGAAGGCAGTAATTCTTTACCTTCCCACTATATGTTCTTTTTTTAAGATCTAAATAATAAAATTGCGATTATGCAATATTTAACGCCTATATATATATATATATATTATATATAATATATTATAGAGAGAGAGAGAGAGAGAGATAATATTATATATATATATATAATATATATAATATATAATGTAACTGGAGGTATTATAATATATATATTAAAGAGAGAGAGAGAGAGAGAGAGAGATACGATCGATTTTTTTAAAATGTTATTTTTAAGTTTTTTTTGGTTTTTTAATGGGAGGGGGAAGAAAGGCACCCCCCCCCAAAAAAAAAAAACATTTTCTTTTAAATTTTTTGGAAAACTTTATTCTGATCGGAATTTGATGGAACAAACATCGTTAGAAAGATCTCGTCCAATCGTTTCCAAATCCGTCAAAATAAAATTTAAAAAATTTGGTGAGAAATAAAAAAGTTGTTCTAATCAACTGTTCTGACAAAAAACGTAATTTTGGAATAAATATAAAATTTTTTAAAAAAAAAAAAAAAAATAAAAAAAAAATTATTTTAAAAAAATTTGAAGATTAAAAAAAAAAAAACTTTTTTTTCGTGAAAAAAAAAATGACATTAAAAAGAAAACGTTTTTTATGCAACTTGATTATATATATATATAATATATATATATATATATATGCTATATATAGATATACATCTTTTTATATTATAGATCAATATATATATATATATATATATATATATATATATATATATATATCTATATAATATTATATAGTCCCGTAAAGAAGGATTTAAAACTTCAAAAATGTAACTCCAGAAGATCAAAAGATTTTTTGGCAATTCTTTTAATATTTTTAAGTTTTTTATTTAATATATATAATATATATATATATATATATATATATATATATATATATATATTATATATATATATATATATATATATATATATATATATATATATAATTATATTATATTATATATATTACGGATGGCGACCAAACTGCGTCAATTCGCAGGGCAGCAGATTTTAGGGACTTCAAATTGCCAATCGAGAAGTCATGAATGAAGTATCAAAAAGGACATAAAAATTTAATGATCTTTTAATGATAATCTTACCCCAAGTTTAAAATATAATTAGATAGAGGTGTTATATAGATAGAAAAAATTAATAGATACCCTTAGAAAAGTCGTTGTTCCTAGTATTTATTATATTTGTGTCAAATATGAAGGTAAAGTATTTATTTTTTAATCAAAAATTCTTTCTTTTCTTTACCTTATAATGATTTTTAGGGTAAGCGAAGTAAATTCAATAATTCAATTTTCCCATTAAGATTTTCCCATCAATCCTAACTCATTGGCAAAATGGGAGACTGCAGAAATGTTTTGCCCCATAATATATATATATATATATATATATATGTATAATTGGTTTGATCTCTTATATATATAATGTTTAGGTATATGAATAGGATAAATCTATAAGATAAATATATATTTAAATATATATAATATATATATATATATATATATATAATAATATATTATACATGGGCGTAGGCAGGATTTCATTTAGGGGGGCAAAGGTTGATTATATTTATATATAATATATATATATATATATATATATATATATATATAATATATATATATATATATTATATATATATATATCTATATATATATATATATATATATATATATATAAAATTATGGTCTTCAAAATTGCTGTAATATTTCTTTTATTTTCTGCAATTGTTTTTTAATGTGTTGTCTGCAGCTGAATATCAACGGGTACGCCTTCCTTGATTGATTTAACAGCTTTGGCAGCCGCCAAATGCTATCGACATACTGAAAGTTCTAGCGGAGAATAATGTCAGAAGAATCCAGCAGTATAAAAGCACAAAGCTAGTTGACTTTAAGCCAATATGAAAACGAAAACACATTAAAACTTTGAAAAAAAAATATAATACGTTAATTTAATTACGTAATTACTACTTCATTATCTATCGATTGATGTATTTTTTAAGTTTTTCTACTTTACTGAACCTCTTAAAAACGTCGTCTGGCAAACATATAAGGTTCATAATTTTTATTTCGTCAAGATTTAGGGGGGGGCAAGTGCCCCCCCCCCTGCACCCCCCTGCCTACGCCCATGTATATATATATATATATATATATATATATATATATATATATATAATATATATATATATATATATATATATATATATATATATATATATATATATATATATATATATATATATATATATATATATATATATATATATATATTATATATATATTGGA
>JABUQX010089077.1:0-15000 GCA_015478945.1 Trachelipus rathkii | reverse complement strand
AATTAAACAGAGGTTTTAATAGTAAGATGGTACAATAGTATTACACTGAAGATTATTCAAAAAATAGATGAAATCTATTCCAAGTATATATAGGATAGGAGCTGAATTGAAGGCAAAAGGGGGATTAGCCTTAATGGTCGACGCAACATAAAAAAATTTCCTGTAGACCCCGCCGCAGGCGTTAGGTTAGGTTAGGTAAGATTAGGTTTTAGGTTAGATTAGGTTAGGTTAGGTTAGGTTAGTTTAGGTTAAATAACCAGGGTTTTTTTTTTTTTTTTTTTTTTTTTTTTTTTTTTTTTTTTTTTTTTTTTTTTTTTTTTTTTTTTTTTTTTTTTTTTTTTTTTTTTTTTTTTATACAAATGTAAAACATTTTCCTGTCGACCATTTGTGTATGGCTCCGGCAAAAGGCTGTTTTTTTTATTTCTACTGGTAGGCAAAAGTCAAAGGCCAACCAAATTCCACCAAAGTTAGGGGGTAAAATTCCCAAGCCAGGTTCAATCAAAGGCCGACAATGCCCCGATACACTGCGTTTGAAAGTGTGAAAGTCAAAAGGTATAGTTTCGAAATAGATAAAGGAAAAAATATGTTCCAGATTTTATCAGTGGAGTACATCTAATATTGAGCATAGCGGCTAAGTCTGGGGTTAGAGAGTTAGGACAGTGAAAGGATGAGACTGTGTAGCAAGGCTTATAATACGAAACCCTTCTCAATGGAGGAGGTATGCGACCATAGAGACCGGAAGAGCAGTGTCCGGTTTGTATGTGTGTGTATGTGTGTGTGTGAGAGAGAGAGAGAGAGAGAGAGAGAGAGAGAGAGAGAGAGAGAGAGAGAGAGCGTTGGTGAGAACAGGAGAAGTTTATATAATATATATATATATATATATATATATATCTTCATGGCAATATATATTTATTATATTATATTATATATATATTATTATATATATATATATATATATATATATATATATATATATATAATACATGGCGTAGGTCAGGATTTCATTTAGGGGGGGGCAAAGGATGATAGATATATTAATATATTATATATATTTATATATATATATATTATTTATATTTAATTCTATATAATTATATATATATATATATTATTATATATATATTGATATATAGGAATATCTCTATATATATATATATATATTTATATATATAAATATATGGTCAGCTTTAATCAGGCCGCCAACTGTTATTGAACATCTGACGAGTTCAGCGGGAGAATACTGTCTGAGAAGCTAGCTGAAATAAAAAGCATCACCAGCTTATTGACTTCAAGCCAATATGAAAACGAAAACACATTAAAACTATAAAAAAGATGTATGTTTATAAAACATTAGTAATTACTCCTTCAGTATCTATCGATTGACGTGTATTTTTTTTCTAGTTTTTCTACTATATAAACCCTAAAATTGGTCGTTTGGCAAGCCATCTTAAGGTTCAAGTTTTTTATTTCGCCAAGATTTAGGGGGGGGGCAGTGCCCCCCCTGCCCCCCCCTGCCTACGCCCATATATATATATATATATATATATATATAATATATATATGATATATATATATATATATATATATATAATATTTATATATATATATATATATATATATAATAATGAGCTTATGAGTTATCATTGGGCAGATAATATGGTTTTTTTTAAACTTAAATTTTTTTCATGATTTTTTTTTGTATATGATACTAGCAATTAAGATGGTGATGAAAAGGATACGAAACTTGAAAATATTAAAAATTATGGCAAAGTAGATCCTTCTAGGTTAGGCATAGGGTTACTGCATCGTCGATTCATATAGATTAGGTTTAGGTTTACTGCATCGTCGATCCACATAGATTAGGTTTAGGTTTACTGCATTGTCGATCCATATAGGTTAGGTTCTGATTTAGGACCTCCTAGCTCAGGTTATGATAAGGTTTGGTATGTATTAGGGATGTACCGGAACCAGAATTTTTGGTTCGGCCGGAACCGGAACTTTTCGACTTCAGCTACACCTTACTCTGAAGTTCCGGCCGGAACCGGAACTTTTCGACTTCCGCTACACCTTACATATTCTACTTAAAACTTGTCTGATTAACAAGTGGAGTCTCTCTAGAAGTATCTGGCATCTTGTCATATCCATACTGTGAGCTCTTAGCCAAAATTTGGATAAGCGAATCAATAAATTTATTAAGTAAAATAGGAATATACTATATAAAGTTCTACGGGTCTTCAAAGTTTAAAAAGCTTTTTTCAGAAAAGCTTTTTTTCAAAAGCGGGTAACGTGTTTGAGGATAAGAGATCACGTTTAACTCCACAACATGGAGAGCAACTTATTTTCCTACACCATAACATTTCAATATTCAAATAAATTCATTTTTAAGTAAGAAAATTATGGAATCTTGTTTTAAATTTTTTTTAAATTTTTGCTTAAACAGTTTAGTTAATATTTTGTTTTTAATAATAATAATAATAATAATAATAAAAATAAATAATAATAATAATAATAATAATAAAAATAAATAATAATAATAATAATAATAATAATAATAATAATAATAATAATAATAATAATAATAATAATAATAATAATAATAATAATAATAATAATAATAATAATTAATATTCTATTGCTTTCTGAGCTTTTATCTAATATTTCGCCTGGCCACTTCAGGCATCATCAGAGACGAGTTCTAGACTAATTTAACAAATGATGAAACAAAATATATTATTTTAGATTTAAAAATATAAATGTGAAGTAACAAATTGCTTAAAAGTTAAGACGTTTTTCAAATTTGATTCATAAATACGGGCCTTAACGTTAGTTATAAAACTTTAATTTGTTACTTCACATTTATATTTTTAAATTTAAATAGCATTTATTTTGTTTCATCATTTGTTAAATTAGTCTAGAACTCATCTCTGATGATGCCTGAAGTGGCCAGGCGAAATATTAGATTAAAAGTTCAGAAAGCAGTTGTTCTTTTCTACTCTAGAATAGTCCTTAAAAAAATCAATCATGTAGCGGTTGATACCTTTAGGAAATTGGAAAAGGCTTGCAAATCTCACATAATAATAATAATAATAATAATAATAATAATAATAATAATAATAATAATAATAATAATAATAATAATAATAATAATAATAATAATAATAATAATAATAATAATAATAATAATAATAATAATAATAATAATAATAATAATAATAATAATAATAATAATAACAGTACCCTGTACAAATTTTATTTATCCCCAGGTCTAGATTCTAGAGCAGGGTTGGCACAAAAGAAATCAAATGATTTAAATCAACTGATTTTTTTTACGTAATTTTTTTTATAAAAAAAATCAATCTTTTTTTATTTTTTTTATTTTTTAGGCAATTTTTTTTCTAAATTAATAATTAATCCTAGCTATCACCTAATTAATGATAAGTATAATTATCTATATAATAAGTAAATTCATCAATGTAGTTTCAAGTCATTTTCATAAAGAAATAAATAAATTTAGAGTACTCAGATATTATATAGTATATATATAATTTAAATAACTTAATTAAAATAAATAATAATTATATTTACTAAACTTAATATTAATTAGGTAATAATTAGGATTTACTAATTAATTTTAATAAAAATATAATTAAAAAAAAAAATTGTAAAAAAAAAAAAATAAAAAATCAAAAAAATCTCAAAAAAATCAACCCCAACCCTGTTCTAGAGTATTAAAGCTACCGGTTCGAGTGTGAAAATATTGTTTCATATTTAAAAGTTTTCGAAATTATAGAGTCGAGGTCATTTTATCATGATATTTGCTCACATATATCAATTTTCTATATTATTTTTTTATGCGTAATCATAGCTAAGTAAATGACAAATCAATTACTGAATTTTTTTAAGAAAGACATTTGAAAAAGTAGAAAGTTCCGGTTAGTTCCGGCCAGAACCAAGTTAGTTACGGCCGGAACCGGAACTTCTAAAAAATCGAGGTTCCGGCCGGAACCTGGTTCCGGTACATCCCTAGTATGTATACACAGAATCAATAAATAAAAAAAATAAATAAAGAAGCGATTTACTGAAAAACATTTTTTTTACCCTACCTTAAATTTTTTCACGTTTTAGCACTAAAATGCGTTTTCTTTCTCATGCAAAATGAATGTTATTGCTTACTTTCTTATATAATTTTTAATATTTTCAAATTCCGTATCTTTCTCATCAGCGTCTTAATTAATTACTGGTATCATACACTAACAATATATGAAAAAAAATTTAAAAACAAAACAAAATTCATTGATCCAAGAATCTCAAGGTTTATATATATAATATTTATATAAAAAAAATATATATAGATATATTATATTTTCATTTTATTATATATATATATATATATATATAAACTTCCTTTTAAACGTGCTTTAATCTTATCCAGAGGTTAACACGGGGGACTATAGGAATCGAACTTTAAGGCGGCTATCCCAAAACACCGCCACCTACTTTGTGCGCAGCGGAGTTTTAAGTTTCTTGCCCCAGGAAGATAAAACTCCGACTGCTACGCGGAGGATTGAACCAGCGTAATCTCGCATGAGAGTCGGCGAGTCAACCTCCTACGCCACGAGGCTTTCAATATATATATATATATATATATATATATATATATATATATATATATATATATATATATATATATATATATATATATATATATATATTATATAAGACACATAAATTATAATATATATACATATTATATTATAATTATATATTATATATATATATATATATTATATATATATATATATACTATAATATACACGAATCATTTTAAATAGAATTAAGATTAATGGTGACAGTAACGGCTTTTTTGAAATGATTCCGAGAAAGGGAATTTTGCAGTTGAAATGCATTAATTATTTGAATTCAAAAGCTCATAGGTCCATATAATGCGCGGGCTTTTTGTTTTGTGTGTGTGTGTGTGTTCGCGGGCTTTTTGTGTGTAAGTGTTTGAGGGCTTTTGTAGTGTATGAGTTGCGGGCTTGTGTGTGTGTGTGTGTGTGTGTGTGTGTGTGTGTGTGTGTGTGTGTGTGTGTGTGTGTGTTCGCGGGCTTTTTGCGTATGTGTGAGTTTGCGGGCTTTGTGCGTTGATGTAGTGAGGTATGCGGCTTTTGTAGTGTGTGTAGTGTTTTGCGTTCTTTTGTGTGTGTGAGTGTTTTTGCGTTCTTTTGTGTTGTGAATGTGTGTGTGTGTTGTGTGTGTGTGGTGTGTGTGTGTAGGTGTTGTAAGTGTGTGGTTGTGTGTGTGTGTTTGTGTTGTGTGTGTGTAATCAGTGTGTGTGTGTGTGTTTGTGTTTGTCATGGCTTTTTTTGTTTTCGCACGGTAACTTCTTTCATGGATCTTTAATCCAATCTTTATAGGCTTCCCAAATGTCAAGTTGTATGACACTTCGTAGAATATATAGGTATACTATATATATATATAATATATATTATATATATATATATATATATATATATATATATATATATATATATAGTTATAATATATATATAATATAATATTAATATATATATATATCATAATATATATATATAATATAAATATATATATATTATATATATATATATTAATTATATATATATATATATTCTACGCAGTAGTATACAGCTCTTGAAATTGTAATATAATATAATAATATATAAATATATATATATATATAATATAAATAGTTAATATATATATTATATATATATATATATATTATATATATATATATATATTATATATATGTATATTATATATATATATATATTATATATTTATAATATATATATTATATCTATATATATAGTACTATATATATATATATATATACTATATATATATTATATACTTATATATGTTATATATATACATTATATATACAGACGTTATTCGTTATATAAGATAAGTGAAATCTATATATATATTATATAGTAAATTTAGAAATATAGAATATATATGTATATATATATTATATATAATATTATATATAATATATATATATAAGATAAGTGTATATATATATATATAATATATATATGGTTAGAAAATAGACATATATGCGCAAATAAATGTATAAAAAGTACACACAGAAAAAGTGTGTAAATATGCATTGAAAACAACAAGTTTAGCAATGATATCTGCATACATGAAATATAAAATATACGAATTTGTATATGCAACATCACGTGCAAAAAAAATTTTTGTATGAACGTGTGTATTAACATTTTTGCAGAAAAGCAAACTCATTTATGTGTGCATTCCTGATTTACACATAATGAGTGAACTCTCTTCTTATTTCGATTCAATTTTTCGTATACATCTTGGCCGTACATGGCGACATTAGTTCACACACTCGCACACAGATGGCGCTTTTAACGGACATTATCCTCAGAAAATGACTGAGAAATATTCCCTTATTTTCGCTAAATTTAATTTTAATAGAATAGGAAAAAAATAAAAATAAAAATAAAATTTTAATGCACAATTTATGAGTGTAAAATATTTATTTTATTGTAAATTACCAAAATGCGTGCCAATATTTATGGCCCTTTTGAACAGGATCTTCAAAAATATTGCATATATATTTTTCAATAAAAAAAATCAGATAAACCTTAGTTGTAAATAGGATAATTTTGCATACGTTTTTTTTAAATTCTCTCTCATCACTTTGATGTAGGTCTAATAATACGCTTGCCTAAGCTTAGGATTTCAACAATAATGCGTATATATATATATTATATATATATATATAATATAGTATATATATATTATATATATATATATAATATATATAATATATATTATATATAAATAAAATATATAATATATAGATATATAATAATAATAAGATATAATTAAATTATATTTAAATATACATAATAAATAACTTAATAATAGAATAATGAATTTAGAAAGGAAATTTACAACAGTAAACCAAAACTATATAATATATATATTCTACAGAAAAATATGATGAATGCATAATTCATATAGAGAAAGAATAAAAAAGAGGGAATTTTTCAAAAATAGTGTTTTTAAAATTTTTTACTATAAAAAACTTTCCCACAAGTTCTAGTTCTGGTACCACCTCGTACTTCTAATCTATAAAAAAAAAATCTATATATGGTGCACCTCTATTCCTCTTCTGTGATACAACCATTACCAGTTGATGTATTAGTGGAAAGTTGAGCTAGCAAGACACCCAATCTGTAAGGATGGGATCTTATAAGCTCGATATGTTTATTTTTTTTATCTATTGAATTTATTTATTATTATTCGTAATCTTTTTATGGATTATTAATTATTAATGTGAAGATTATCTATTATTATTATTATTATTTTTTATTTTATTATTATTTTTTTTTTTTTTGTTTTTTATTTAATTATTATTTAAATTTTCTAATTCAAGCATATCAAAATATGAAAACTTGACTTTTTACTTTAAAACTGAATTTTTTTTTAATTTAATTTTGATTTGTCAACTCTACAGTAATGATTCACTATTTAAAATTTAAAGATTTAGGTTTAGTCTTTTTATTGAAGTCTGACATATAAAGTACTGGTGCAGGCAAGAACTAAATCAACACTAATCAGCTATACACGAATGAGATGTAGTTATTGAGCTTACCCTATTTATGAAAAAAACGTTCATCCAATATGATAAAATCTCTCCTCATCTGGACGGGTTGAAAGCCTCTCTTACTATTGTGCAACTTATGATTGCTAACTTCTTCAGCCTAGGTATGTGGGTCTAGACCACTTACATTAATATATGTAAAATAAATAATAAAACTTTTTAGTTTGTTATTATATTTTCTTTTTATTCTTTGGCCATTTGAAGTATTGTACTTGATTTTAAATCTTTTTTTCATTTTTATTTTTATATATACAGTTGTGGCAGAACTAGAAACAAGTCTAGAATCCAGAGAAAAGAAATCGTATTTTAGGTTTGAATATAGTAATAAACAAATAATTTGCAAAGAAAAATTAGGTTGTTTGAATTCGTCAAAAATTCCAAAGTCATAACAAAAGATCTCTGACGTCATGGCACATTTTTAGGGTGCATGCAAAACCAAGCTCATGTATTATTTTAGTTATTTTTTTTTAATTATAAAATTATTTTTATTATTCAAAATAGAGGATTCAAAAATTCAAATTTCACACTTCAAAAATATGCGCCTAACTGAATAAAAAGAAATAAAAAAAAATAATAAATTATATAACTATATAAGTATTTATAGTATATATATATACTACTATATATAATATATATTATATATATATTATATATAATAATATATATATAGTTATATATATATATTACTATATATATATATATATAGTATATAAGAAGAAAAAAATAATATACATTGTATAAAGGTACATAATATACATTATACAATGTATATTTTTTAACATGGAGGAGGCCAAAATTAAATTCTAAATGAATTTAATTTTAAGTATGCAAAGTAAATTTGATAACAAATTTTACTTACATTGTTATTTCAATGAATATCAATGTCTTATTAAGAAGCCACATACACCCATTTGAAAGAGCAGGCAAAGCAAAAAAGAGTAACAAATTCACTCTACATTTTAAAAGTTCAAATGTAAAGAATCATGTCTCTATACAGAAGAACACAGGTACCATTTAGATAACCCACTGTGGAGATACTGGGAGGTTGCCTTGATCCATGAGCTTTTTATGTTGCTCTCTACATTGAACTGCAGCTTTCCTTTTTACTCTACTGTCAGCATCATTGTTCTTATCATTAGGGGTGGAAACTATTTTCTGGCAAGTTTTCATGAAATTTGGTTTTTTTTTATTAATAACTATAATACGACAATGGTGTGTCGGGTTATAATTTCCTGGTTAGGTTTTTTAATTTTTACAGAACAGTTCTCCTAAACTATATATTTTTCAATATCTTGTACTGTTCCCATACTGTAAAAGTATGGTTTAGTAAATTTTTCTTTTACAGCTATAATATCTCCGATTCCCAGTGAAGTATGTTTTTTTATTTTTATATTTGTCTTGCTGATTAGTGGCAAGCTATTGTAAGTTTGCTAAGAATTCATCATAGTACAAATCATTCAAATTAGATTTCACTTTTCTGTATTTTTGAAAAGATCAAATATAAATGATCTATCAAGTCACAAGTGAGACAAATTCAGGCATCATCTGAAGATCTATAACCTATCATGAATAATAAATGAGAAGAAACAACCAGAGCTGGAACCTCATATCCCTTCAGCAATATCTCCGGTGTTATTGCAAATGGGATATTTGGATCCACCTCAGGGTTTCTTAATATTGGCTTAAATGCTACCGGCCTTTTATTTATAAGCATGTTTGCTTCCCTAACTAATAAAGAAAAACTCATTCTGCTCTAATATATTTTTTCCCTATAGCGCTAAATAATTTTTTTACCTGTGTTGACTAAAAGAATGTCAATCTAAAAACTTCCAGAAAACTAGCCTCTACAAGGGATATGGTGAAAACTTCCAAAATTGTTGTTATGTAGAGTTAGCAAATAATTTTGAACATCTACATCATCAAGAAAATTTTTAATATATTTTGACTGAGCTTATTATTACTTACTCCCTGATCACTAAATTATAAGTTTGTGAAATCAAAGTCAAACATCAGAATTGAAAAGCAGAAATAAGAAGCATTTATTTCTACATTGTTTACAACTTACAAGCTCAGTATATGTGCAAGTGTGTGTGTGTGTTAAACAATCACAGTTATTATTTATTTTAATTAAAGCAATAAGACATGCAAATTTGAATTCCTTGGCCTTTTCTGATTCTAATTATATATAATCTTTGTAATTGGTTTTGATTAATTTTATGGTTCTACCATCATTAATTACATTTGAAGCAGTCTTTAATGTTTTTCTTAATTACTGAGAATGCTGTTGGAATATAAAACTCCTTTCTAATTATAGCATAGAAGTGTTATAATACACTGCAATGTTTCATTCTCTCTACTGTAATTCTTAATTATTATATCAGTTAGTGAATGCATTTATATGCAACAATAATTGGATTTTTTTTTTTATCTCTTTGCAAATTACATATTTATAGTATATAATTATATTGTTTTTATCAAGAAAAAGATTGAATAAAAAGACAAATTTGTTTCTTTATTATTTTTGGTTATTAATAACTAGATATGTTTTCTGAAAATTTTCTAGCTGATATTTGACCTTAAAAATGACATTACACTTTCTTCAAGTGACATTGCACTTAGGGGTTCACAAATTGGAACAAAGGGAGGTTTTTATCATGTACTTTAAGCTTTTAGAATTATGAATAAATTTTGTAATAGTGTGAAACTTTAAATAGTTTATTCAAAGAAGAAAAACCTATCTAATTTAAATAGGGACGTCAAAAGAAAATTTGAATATCTATAAACCAAAAGATAAAATGGTAAGGTTTCTGGAGTTGGTGATCAGTGACTTTAAACTCTTCATTATTGTTGATTTAATATAGCGTCCATTTAAAAATAAAGTAATTTTTAATCAAACTTAAATCGAATACGATTACAATAATACAGAGCTGTCAAAGAAGGCTTCATCAATGATTGAAAAGTATCAAAAGCGGAAACGTTTGGAGAGTTTCAATAAAAATTCAGCTGAATTATTTATAATGGTTTCTTTTCTTTTCAATTTTGTTTAATTTTTCAAATTTTATTTATAATCCAATTCAATGTTACCATTATATATAAAATGTAATTTATTTTATTTTTAAAGGTTTTAAATATTATTTAAATTGTCAAACATTTCTATTAGGCACTGAACTCCAAATTTTACAGCAAATAGCTTTAGAACTGGATAGATCTGTTAAGCGTAGTTTTTGTTTATGAAATTAATTTATTTTTGCACACAAAAAAATGCAGCTCACTATTATCTGTATTTTGTAATATAAGACACTACCATAAATGTCTTTACTAGCATCAGTAAAGGCTATAATATTATATGAAGAAAGAATAATCCCCAATAATCTTTTTAATTCAGGTTTTTTGCTTTATTATTTGTTAGCAAATAATATTTATATTCTTATTTAGTAAATTACTATGTTAGTTTTGTGTCCCATGTTATATCTTTGTTATTTTGCGAGTTTATGTAAAAATAATTCTAGGCTCTATTCTTCCAGGGAGCCCAATATTTAGTGGTCAAATAGACCATTTTATAGTAGATTAAAATAGATCTTCAAGTGATTATGCTTTGTGGGTCCATTTCATTATTTTTATGTATATACGGTATCATTATGAGTATTCCACATCATTCCCAATAGTTTTACGTGATTATTATATAGGCTCCATCTAATATATTATTGTCTTAACTCCCCACCTATATTAATGACCATCTCGACTTTTTTAAACTTGCGTGACTCGATCAAGCGCCGTCCTCGTCGTATTCTGGAATTCTCTCTGTCCGAATTTGTTGCAAACGGTCCCATCCCTGCGATAAATGTTCTTAAACATACGATCAATACTGATTATTCGCATCATGCAGATGTGTAACATTCAGCATTTCGACTGACGCCATTAACCCCTAAGTAGTACTCTTAACTTCTGTTCATGATAAGACAGGTTATACCCAAAATGTTCCCTAAAGGGTTATATTCCAATATCACAAAGGTATGAACAGCCGATAACTCCTCAGTTCTTATACTTATATAAGTTGCTATCATTGAGAATGAAGGGAAACATACATACATTCTAATAAACCGGATCTCCGATATAGCCATTAATTTATAAGAAATATGGTAGTAACAACACAATATACATTTCTAATTATTTTTTAAAAACATAAAATAAGAAAACTTATTTTTGTTTATTTTGTTCGCCCCTTAAAACGAGCAAATTTGTTGTGATCTCTTAAGGCTAAACAGCTCACTGCGACAGGAGGCTCCGCGTATTCAAGATGACCAGTGTATGTCACGTCTATTAAATCTTAGAAAATGTCAATGTCGCTTAGCGTAAATACGCAGATAGTAAGCATACAAGAATCCTTAGGCATAATAATATATGTGAATGAGGGTAGACTCTAAATGTAAAGCAGCGTAAAAACACAAGATGTGTGAATTTAAGAGAATAAATAAGTCGCACTATTATATAATAGAGTGTTGTGCAGGAAAGATAACGGAAGCACAACTCAAGCGATGTCGACCACTAACTGCCAAAATAGATAGTTAACTCCAATCTTAGCAATCTCTTGTGATATTATTACCACTCAATGTATATCTAAGTTTAACACCATTAGCCGTGTACCTGTATATGAGAAGTTATAAGAAAATGAAATAATAATAAACTAGCATTTTATATCATTTTTCTTTTCTCAATATTACATTTTATCAAATGTACTTTGGTTGTTATCTTTAGACATTAATAGTGGGTCTAAATAATTAATTAATTATATATTATATGCTTTGAAATTATTTAAAGAGCAGGCTCACTAAACTATATTAGATTTATCTGAATATTATTCGTATATAAGTGCGCTTCATATTTTTCGCCTCCTCAAATAGAACAAATTCAGCAAGAATCGATACTAGTCTAGTAAGAATTCAAAGAAAATTTATAATTGATAATTTTATTTCTTTTATCTTACTTTATACACTACTTTATCGCCGGCAGGTTATCAATCGACCTGTCGTCCATATCTATATGATGTAAGTTTGTAATTAAGTATATTATAAATTTTACTTGTTACTCAAATTTAAAAATACTGTAATAATTATTAGGATTAATTCAAAACTATATACATATAATTATATAATTAAATTATTACTTTTATTTTTATTTACTAGATTAATCATCCATATTCTAATACTAGTAATGATATTATTTTTGTAGCTAGAGATTGATATGAGTATAATCTATTATTAGTTATTCTACAGTTATACTTAATTTTCTATATATTGACATATTTTTTAGCTTAAGCTAAAGTTACAGTACTCTGAGCTCATAAATTTTACTTTATATATAACTTCACAAATATATTATGAGGTGAGCTAAGTTATTTAATATATTTATTCAAGTTTTGTGACTTATCCATTATATCAGGGGTGAGATGGTAAAAAAAAGGTGTAATATATAATATGTACAAAATTAAAATTATTAACGTTAACCACAAATAATGAGGCATCATATTATTATATATAGGTATAATTTAATGGGCTCCTATTCACCTCTAATTAGTTAATTAATGGTTATATTTACAGAGCTGTTGTTGTGTATTATGGAAATTTTTTTAAATTAAGGTATAGTTTCGAAGTATATCAGTCTAATAATAAATTTATTTTTATAATATATTCTTTCAGATACAATGGCTAAATATATTATTGAATGGTAAAAAGATAATTTTTATAATCAATCTTGATGTATAGTTAATTTAAAAAAGAGACACAAAGCTTTCTTGCTTTGAATAAGCACTCTAATAATTTAATATTATTATTTATATATTCATAAATTAATTGTCATTTAAATTATAATATTGTAAAGTTATAAAGTTATAAATAATTGTTTCTTATTAAGTTTGAACTGTTTATTTAATGTTAAGATTTATTTTACTCACAAAATTGATTTACCATTTCTATTATAAATATTATAACATTTATATATATAATTATGATAACTTTAAATTTGAAATAATAATATTTAATATTAAAATATATCAAATAAAATTTATTTATGCTAATAAATATATAATAATATTAAACTCTAATACTCTAAAATTTGTTGTAAATAAATACTATTTAAATTTATATTAAATATTGTTATAGTAGTTATGAACATAAGTAGGTATGTTTGAATGATGTGGTTACAGTTTAAGGATAATCTTATAATATATAACAAATACTAATATAATTTGCTACTATGATATTGAAGAAGGAATTTTTACTAGAGTTAATTATATAATTTAGTATATATTAAAAAATCCGATTATTATTTGATGTATTATAACCCTTGTGCTAATATATTTTATATTTTTATTATATTATTTATTTTTGGATTTTTAGAGTGATTAGTACTTTTTGTTTTATTTTAAACTAAAAATTGCGAGATATAAGTTTGCCATGTAATTTCATTTAATATTATTAACTATAAAATTAAAAGAAATTTCAGATTTTTTTTATTAATAATTTTGAAGGATTTAAAAGTTAAACCCACATATTTAAATTACAACTAACCTTTCCCATCTTTTAATGTTGCCATGAATCTATAAATATGAGATTATGAATAAAATGATTGGTTTTTCTGTGTTGCTCTTACTTATTATAGCTGTGATGTTAAATTGAACAATTTAAGGTCAATACAATTCTGGGATGGTTTGTGGTCAATTGTTATAGTATAGATAGAAAGGGGAAATGAATCCACCTGTGTTGTTTTTCCGTGATTGGTATATTGTGTTTTTCCTGGTTTTGATTCAACATCATGACAGATATTAGTGATAAGAGCTAATGTTTTTTTCTCAAATTGTGAGGGGTATTGATATGGGAATGTATGTCTACGAATGATAGAGTATTGCATAGGTGTGATGTTTTGTCTTTAAGCTGCACACGCGCGCTCAAGCCACTCTATATCCGTCTGCTGCTATTTTATGAACTTCCAAAACTGGCCATTAATTTTATTTCAATCTAAATTTTGGGGTAGTAGAGGTGTAATGGTTAATTATTGGTGTGTGAAATTGTGAACAGCGAATATTGTGTTCCTTTTTGATTATATTTCATGTGTGTTAAGTTGATATTATATATCTAATATATCATGTACATAATCCATCATTTGTCATTCTTTTATCATATATTCTATAAGCTATTAATTGACTTTTCTATCCCCAATTTCGGCATTCTGATCCAACGTTAAAATATGGTATTTTCTATATTCTGTATATATCTTTCCAATTAACGAATATTGTTGTATCATAATGTATTATATCTCCTCCATGT
>JABUQX010089076.1:30000-37076 GCA_015478945.1 Trachelipus rathkii | reverse complement strand
TAAAATATTATTCTTTTCATGTTTAATAACTTTACAAAAAATTTGCCAAATACAACCTTAAGCATAAATCAGTAAAATCAGCTTAAATCAAAACTAGTCCAGGCTATCCCTCCTTCTCTGTTGATCTATTTCTATCTATTGAAACTCTATTACTACTGATCTATTGACTTCAAGTCATATTTTGTATAACATAATACAAAAAACTTTTTTATTTTTGTTTGTTTCTTTAAACATTTATGTTTTTACTATAAAAATTATTTTATATTGTGTTAATTTGCTTAAATATATTTTGTTTTTACTAAAAGATTTATTCTTTTTAATGTTTCATAACTTTAAAAAAATTTGCAACTTACATACCCTTTGAAAGCCAGTAAAATCAGTACAATCAGATAAATCAAACTGCCCTCCATATACCCTCAATACCCATCCAATGGATCATTTGTCTATTGATCTATTTAAGCCTATTGTCTATTGATTCAAGATCATACTTTGTATAAATTAACACAAAAAATTTTATTTATTTTGTGTTTCATTTGGTTCTTAGTTCTTTACTATAAAATTTATTAATTTTGTTTAATATTTTTGTTAAATATTTTGTTTTTACTTAAAAAGATTCATTCGTTTTCATGTTTATATAACTTAAAAAATTAGCATATTTACATACCTTAAACCAGTAAATCAGTAAGATCAGTAAATCAAAACTGCCCACCTCAGCCTTCCGTACCCTTCTGTGATTTAAATTGATCTATTGATCTAATTGATCATTTGTCTTTGTCTTTGATTCAATTCCATATAATTGTATAACATAAAACAAAAAATTTTATTTATTTTGGTTTGTTTCTTTAAACATTTATGTTTTTACTAAAAATTATTTATATTTGTTTAATTTGTTTTAAATATTTTGTTTTTACTAAAAAAAAATTATTCTTTTATATTTATAACGTAAATTGAAAAATTGCAATTCTTTTACATACCTTAAAGCAAGTAAATCAGTAAATAGGTAAATCAAATTGCCCTCCATACCCTCATACCCTCTGTGATTCTATTGATCTATTGACTCTAGTCATATATTGATCATTGATTCAAGTCATATTTTGTCTAACAGAACACAAAAACTTTTATTTATTTTGTTTGATTTTTGTAAACTTTTCGTTCTTACTAAAAAAAATTATTTATTTATGCTATTCCTGTTAAAATATTTTGTTTTAATTAAAATTTCTTT
Source organism: Trachelipus rathkii (assembly GCA_015478945.1). NCBI lineage: Eukaryota > Metazoa > Arthropoda > Malacostraca > Isopoda > Trachelipodidae > Trachelipus > Trachelipus rathkii. The sequence goes on along the minus strand of JABUQX010089076.1, from coordinate 35,854 downwards.
CTTTTTTATGTTTATAACTTTAAAAAATTTACGTTTTACATGCCTTAAAACAGTAAATTCAGTTAAATCAGTAAATCAAACTGTATACAGCTACCCTCCTACCCTTCATGATCTATTGATCTATGATCTATTGATCTATTGATCTATTTGACTCAAGTATCTTTTTGTATAACATAGAATAAAAATAAATTCTTTGCTGAGCTGTTGTTGTTGCTGTTGTGTTGTTGTTGTTGGTTGTTGTTGTTGTGTTGTTGTTGTTGTTAGTTGTTGCTGTTAAAATATATGCAAACGTTCAAGTTAATTGAAAATATACAACACTTTTTCAGACATATCTCTAAAATAATGTTAATTTTACATTAACATTGTAATATTGAAAACTAAACAAAAAAAATATCACATATCATCCTAGCCCAAATGACATACAGCATTCATTAACAAGTTAACTAAAATTAAAAGTGTTTCAACTTATCAGCAGAAGATGGCATAGCATCTCAATCTTTACTATACACACAAACGCTCAAAATATTATTATGTTATTATTATCTATTATTATTATTATTATTATTATTATTATATTATTATTATTATTATTATCTATTTTATTATTATATTATTATTATTATTATCATTATATCAACTATATATATGAACATAACAACCCTAACACACCACACAGCACACAACACACACACACACACCGACACAACACACACACACACACAAACACACACAGTACACATCACCACACACAATATAATATTAGACATTACGTAAATAACAAGCCATACAATCATCGTCCACTACCTTTACTATCATATGGCGTTATAATAAAGGTGTTCTATTATTTATTGTCGATGTCGTGTGTCGTGTGCTTAGTTGTGTTGTTTGTGTTGGTTGTGTGTGTGTTTTGTGTGTGAATGTGTGTGTGGTGTGTGTGATCGGTGTGTGTGCCGTGTGCACCTGATGTGTTTTAGGGTTTGTCTATGATTCATCATAATTAAGTTCATATAATAATAATAAAATAATAATATAATATAATAATAATAATAATATAATAATAATATAATTAATAATGAAAATAATAATAATAATAATAATAATAATAATAATAATCAATTATAATAATAATATTTTGAGCGTTTGTGTGTATAAGTAAAGATTGAGTTTGCTATGCCATCTTCTGCTGGTAAGTTGAAATTTTAATTTATTAGTTACCTTGTTAACGAGTGCTGTATGTCAGTTGGGCTAGGATGATATGTATTTTTAGTTTAGTTTTCAATTATTTACAATTTAATGTAAATTAACATTATTATTTTAGAGATATGTTTGAAAAAGTTTTGTATATTTTCATTTAACTGAACGTATGATATATTTACCAGCAACAACAACAACAGACAAAACAACAAAAACACAACAACAACAACAACAACAACAACAGCAAACAAACAACAGCCTCAGCAAAGAATTTATTTTCTATTCTATGTTATACAAAAAATACTTGATGATAGATGTCAATAATCAATAGAATCAATTAGATAATAGATTAGATCAATTGATCAATTAGATCATATTAGGGTCTTATTATGGGTAGTAGATACAGTTTATTTTACTAAATTACTTATTACTGTCTTTAGCACTGTAAAAATTGTTAAAATTTTTTAAATTAAAACATAAAAAAGAAAAAAGAAATCTTTAATTTAAAAACAAAGATCTTTAAAACACAGAATAGGCATAAATAAAAAATAGTAAAAACGAAAAGTTTAAAGAGGAAAATCAAAACAAAATAAATAAAAGTTTTGTTGTTATTTATACAAATGATGACTTGATCAATGGAAATCAATTAGCACATAGATTCAAAGTAGATCTCAATAGATCACAGAGGGTGTCATGAGAGTATGAGGGGCCAGTTTGATTTACTGATTTACTAGATTTACTGCCTAAGGTAATGTAAAAAATGCAACTTCTTTTGTTTAGTTATTAAACATAAAAAGGAACATAAATTTTTTTTTAGTTAAAACAAAAATTTTAAAACAAATTAACCAAAAAAATAAATTTTTATGGTTATTAATAAAAAACATAAGAAACTTGTAACAAATTAAGCCAAAAATAAATAAAAGTTTTTGTGTTTATACAAAAATATGACATGAATCAATAGAACCAATGACCAATAGAACTCAATAGATCAATAGATCATAAAACGTTACAATTTTAGTAAGTTTAATGGACGGCAGTTTATTACGATTTACTGATTTACTGCTTAAGGTATGTTAAATCAGCTAATTTTCTTAAGTGATAAGACATGAACTGAATTTTTTAAGTTAAACATGAGAAAAAGAATAATTTTTAGTTAAAAACCAAAATATTTTTAAAAACCTTTTCCTTACTATTTAAATAAATTTATAGTAAAAAAAAAATTAATGTTTAAAGAGAGAAGAAAACAAACCAAAATAAATAAAAGTTTTTGGTTATGTTATAACAAAAGTCATTACTGACATAGACCATAGCTTCATAAAGCATCAATAGATTCAATAGATCATGTATGATGTGACGGTATGGAGGCAGTTGACGTTACTGATATTTCACTGATTACTGCTTAAGTATGTAAGTATGCAAAATTTTTTTAAAGTTTATAAACATTAACAAGAAATAAAAAATTTTTTTTGAGTATAAAAAAAACAATGAATATTTAAAAATCTTAACAAAATAAATTAAATTTTCATAGTAAAAGCATAACTGTTAAAAAACAAACAAATAAATAAAAGTTTTTTATTATGTTTATACAAAAATATGACTTACATCATAATCAGTAGATCATGATCAATAGATTCAAAGATCCACAGAAGGATAGAGGGATAGCTGAAACATTTTGGATTTATCTGAATTTACTTATTTACTTGCTTAAAGTATGAAAAATGCAAATTTTTTTTTAAAGTCTGATAACATGAAAAGAATAAATTTTTAGTAAAAACGAAAGTTTAAAGAAACAACAAAAAAAATAAAATTTACTGTGTTATGTTATACCAAATTGACAATAGATCAATAGATAAGTAGATCAATAGATCAATAGATCAATATGTCAATAGATCAATAGATAGCGGAATACAGTTTGAACTTTACTGTTTTACTGATTTACTGCTTTAGTATGTGTAAAATAGCAATTTTGTGTTTTTACGTTATAAACTTGAAATTAATAAACTTTTAAATAATTTAACATTTTATTTAAAACAAAAACAAAAATACATATTAGTTTTGTTAAACTGTATATGACGTTAATTACTTGATCAATAGATCACAGATGAATAGACAATAGAATCAATAGATCAAATAGATCTTATGGATGGGTATGAGGGTATGAGAGCAGTATTGACTTACAGTTTGACTTACTATTGTACCTGCTTTAACGGATACTGTAAAATTAGCTAATTTTTAACGAGTGTTATAAACATGAAAAGAATTAATAAATTTTTTTAGGTTTTAAAAACAAATTTATAAAAACAAATTAAACAAATAAATAATTTTCCCATACAGTACAAATAATGTTTAAACAAGAAACAAACCAAAAAATAAAAAATTAAAATTTTGTTATATGTTATAACCCCAAAAATATCACCCTGAATCCAACACATTTTAGAACCAATGAACATCAAGAACATCAATAGATCAATAGATCATCATGGATGGGTAGGAGCGGTATGGTGTGCAGTTGATTTACTATTTTACTGATTTACTCTTAAGGTATGTAAATATGCAAAATTTTTTTTTTTAATTTCATAAAAAGAAAGAATAAAATTTTTAGTAAAAAAACGAAAAAAAGTTTAAAAGAAACGAAAACAAAATAAAAAAAGTTTCTGTGTTATGTTATTACAAAATATGACTTTGTTACATGTCAATAATCAATAACGAATCATGAAGGCAGGATGAATGAGATGGTTACAGTATTGATATAACGATTACTGATTTACTGCTTTTTCTTAAGGTACTGTAATAAAAAGTTAATATGCAACTGCTTTTTAAGTTTTAAATATGAAACAGAATAAGTTCGTTCTAATATAAAACAAATATTTTAAAACAAATTAAAACAAGAATAAATAAAATCTTTATATAAGTAAAAAACATTAAGTGTTTAAAGAAACAAACCAAAATAAATAAAAGTTTTTTGTGTTATGTTATAACAAAATATGACTTAGATAATAGATCAATAGATCAATAGAATTCAAGAGTTAAATCAATAGATCACATAAGGGTATTGAGGTGTATGGAGCGGCAGTATTGATTTACTGATGAGTTACTGATTTATACTGCATTTAAAGTATGTTAAAAAGTAAATTTTTTAAGTTATAAACATAAAAGAATAATTTTTTTTAAAATAAAACAAAAAATTAATTAAAGAAACAAACAAAAATAAAATAAAAAGTTTTTGATATATGGTTATACAAATATTGAGACTTGAATCAATAGTAGATAATAATCAATAGATCACTATAGATCAATAGATCACAGTAGGGTATGAGGGTATGGAAAGGCAGTTTGATTTACTCATTTACTGATTTACTGAATTACTTTTAAGGCTATGTACAAATATGCAAAAATTTAATTAAAACATGAAAAGAAAATTAAATTTTGTAAAAAACAAAAGTTTAAAGAAAGAAACAAAGAAATAATAAATTTTGTGTTTTATGGCTATACAAAATATGACTTGAGTCAATAGATCAAAATCAATAGTCATTGGAACGGCAGGAGGATGATGTTACAAGTTTGATTTACGATTTATTGGAATTTTACTTCTCTAAGTAAATAAATATGCTAAATTTTTTAGGGAGTTTAATAAAGTTGAAAAAGAAATAATTTTTTTTTATTAATAACAAAACATATTCAAAAGAAACATTTCTTCAACACAATTAAATAAAATGTACAGTAAATACTTAGTTTGTTTAAAGAAACAAACCAAAATAAATTTTAAAATATGTTTGTGTTCATGTTTATACAAAAAAATATGACTGATGAAAATCACTTAGAACCAATAGATTCAATAGAATTCAATAGATCAAAGATCATGGAGGTATGACGGGTTATTGGAGGGCAGTTTGATTTACTGAATTATACTGATTTACTGCTGCTTTAAAGGTATGTAGTAAATATCGCAAAATTTCTTAAATTCATTAAACATGAAAAGAATAAATTTTTAGTGAAAAAACGAAAGTTTTTTTTTAAAGAAACGAAAACAAAAATAAATATATAAAAGTTTTTGTGTTATTAATACAAAGGTCTTCTTCAAGTAGATCAATAGATTCAGGCAAGGGCAGGTGATCGATCGGTTACAGTTTAACATTACTTGTTTTACTCTTGATGTATTTAAATATGCAAAAATTTTTTTAAGGATAACATAGAAGAATAAAGTTTTTTACATAAAAAAAAAAAATTAAAAGAAACAAACAAAATAAAATAAAACAGTTTTGTGTTATAGATACAAAATATGACTGACGTCATTAGATCAATAGCAATAATCAATAGATCATAGATCACAGTGAAGGGTAATGAGGGTTATGGAGGCAGTTTATTTACTGATTTACTGATTTACTGCTTTAAGGTATGTAAAAAATGTAAATTTTTAAAGTTACTAAAACATTTGAGTAAAAAAATTAACTTTTTTTAAGTAAAAAACACAAAATAAAAATTTAAAGAAACCCAAACAAAAAATAAAAAGTTTTGTGTTTGTTATACACATATGACTTTGAATCTCAAATAGATCAATAGAATCAATATAGTCAAATAGATTCAATAGATTACAGAAGGTATGAGTTATGGAAGGCAAGTTTATTGAATTACTGATGATTATTTCACTGAATTTACTGCA
>JABUQX010089076.1:0-25000 GCA_015478945.1 Trachelipus rathkii | reverse complement strand
AACATGTAGTGGCTGTGAGTGATATTGGTATTTCCACGGCGGAGGCGTGCAGGTTTCGGAAAGAAGATGATGCCTTTTTGGTCTCTATGTCAGCGATTTCGTTGTCAGTTACCCCTGCGTGAAAGGGGTACAACATAGTATGATTTGTTTCCTACGAGAGTGGATTGGCCGAAGAAATTGCTGCACAGCGGATACCATTGTGTTTTTAAAATAGGGGGCTTTAAGAGCCTGGAGGGCACTGGGCGAATCTGAATTAATGACATAAGAGTTGTCTTGGTTAGGGAATAAAATTCGAGAGAGGGCAATCATTATAGCCATTAACTCTCCCGTAAAAATGAAGCATGAGGAGAGGAATGGGATAGGTTGCGCGTTTCAGCAAAACAAGCACAGACGGCACCACACTTGGTCCCCTGTTTTTAGACACGTCAGTAACACTGAAGTAAATCCAACCGATGAACTGCGAATGAGACAGGAATTGATGACTTTAAGTAAGGCATTTCAGCCCATGCTAAATTTGGAGAAGAGAGAAGAGAGAGAGAAGAGAAAGAGGAGAAAGAGAAGAGAGAGAGAGGGGGGAGAGAGAGAGAGGAGAGAGAGAGAGAGAGAGAGAGAGAGAGAGAGAGAGAGAGAGAGAGATTTCAGCTATAGGCAGATGGTGGGAGCAGGAATTGGCCCAAAGTCGTCAACCTTTCATCATAACGAGAACGACAGACACCTTTGCAAAGCGATGTTAAGGGAAGTTAAGGATGTATATAAAACTGGTTTGCAAAAATGGTTAGAAGGAGGATTCTGAGGTATCTCTTGCAGAATCGGTATCACGAACAGACGGCATATTTTGGGTTGAAATGAAGATAGCTTTGTACATGATGTATTTCCTTGAAGAGAAGTTGCATACATCGGATGTCAACTTCGGGCTCACCCCCGGCGGGAACGATCGGAAGGCCCACATGGAGATTACGGAAGCCTCGATTTTCAAAGTTTAATGTGGTGGTGGGCTATTATAAGTCGTCATCTAGAAATGAGTCCTAGAAATTTACTTGTATAGTTACATGACGGTGGCCATATAGGTTAATTCGCGGGAGAAGGTTGCAGGTTCTTCGACTCCCTCTTTTCCTAAATAAATGCTGGGTTTTGGATAGGCTGGAAATGGAAGCAGCGAAAGTTACCCATTAAAACACTTCTTAGATTGCTCGTAGTATGAAGTTCCTTTCCACAGAGAAATGCCAAATCTGGCACCGGGCAATGTATTGCCCAGTCATTAACATAGTGAAAACTCGACTGTCGCTGGATCCACTTGTATCCTGTGCCGTAAAACTAGGGGTCAACTGGAGGAATAAGGACATATTCCTACCAAAGGTTCTGATGAAATCGTAGATGGAGATTAAGAAGACCCACATGAAGATGATATCACCGAAGATTCAGATCAGATTGAAGACAAAGAGAATGAAGACGAGAAAGATGGCGCCGTCTCACGGATAGCTTCTGAAGGGATTATTAAAAAGTTTAGCAGTCTTTAAATGACCTAAAGGCGAGTATCGAATTCAACAATCTTTCCGAAGATAAACAGGAGGAAATTAACAACAGTAAATTTGAAGAAAGAGCTGCTCAGCTAGTGCTAGTGAAGGAACAATGTGAAAAGGAATTTAAAAAAAGTTGCAAGAAAAGGAATCAGAAGTCGAAGAATTAAGCGTAAAATATTCCGATATTTTATTGGAACAAGAGTTTACAAAAAGAATTCTGACAGTCACAGCCGAAAAACTCGAAAATGAATACTTACCTTCCACAAGCTATGGAAAGAGAGTAAAACAGACTATAGAATGAATTGGATCAGGTTAGTGATAGTTACAGTGAGTTGGAAGCATCTGAAAATCTCACTCCGAAGCATATTCCTATACAGGATGCTCTAACAAGTAAAAAAGCAGAGTCTAAAGATTTGCAAAAGAAATATGTTCAAGTAAAATCGTGTAAAAATGTTAAAAAGTAAGAATGGAACTCTGCATTCATCAAATGAACGTTACGCATCGCAAATTTCCATTTTAAAGGTTGAAACGATAAAAAATCTGTGGCCATAGAAAATATGCAAAAAATAAATGATGAACTGCGTGATGAAAATAATCTACTGGAAGAGGAAAGAAGTTTTGAAGAGGAGAGGACAGTGATGTAAACAACTTTGAGCAAAACCATTAATGAATAAAAGTGTTACTGAAAGGTCTCCAGGATGAGTTAAAAGAGGAGCTAAACAGACCTAAATTTGGAGTTAGAATAGTAGAACTTTGTAATTGAAGAGCTTCAAACCTTCACAGAAGCGAAAAAATTCTCCGTCTCGATGATGCTTGCTGCGTTAACATAATATCGAGAAGAATAATCAAGCGGATCCTGAAAAGGAGCGATCCAGAAGAAGGAAAGATTAAATAAAGGACGGGAAAAGAAAAGTCTTCTGACATGGATTAAAAAGATGCCTCAGTAAAAATACCGAAGAAAATCAAGGACTATATAACCCGCGTCTGACTCTAGGATCCCGACAGAAGTTAAGTAGAAATACCTCAGAATTTCTTTTGAAGGTGGGGCGTACGAAATAAGATCGAAAATTATATCCTTGTTACTGAAAGCGAACTTCACGCCAAGGGAAAAACTAAGTGCTCAAATATGTTTCGGATTTGAAAAGTAGAAAAACTAGTTGATGAGAATATTTATTTACCACTGAAAATACTAATAAATATGAGATGAATTGTTATTTTAACTTTTTTGCGAACTACCCAGTTGACCGGTGGATATAGCTGTTATTTTGCTACAATTACTTACCTCCAAGAAAATATACAGAATAATTTTAGGAGCAAAAGAGCTCCAATAGAAAACACTAAAAACTCCACAAGAGAGTTGAGAAGAAAGACAAGAACTTCTTGCGAAAAATATTGAAAAGCTACAAAGAAAGTTGAAAAGGCAGAAAGCCCTAATACAGCCCAATACTTAAAAAAACTCTGCAGAGGGTTGGAGAGCAGGAGCGCAATACAGATTACACAAGAAACTCTACAGAGGATATCATATCTGCTCAACCTGGAATAACCTCCATCAATAAATACTTTAAGAATTTCTCAAGAATTCTCAAGAATACTCAAGAATTTCTTTACTTTAAACAATTTTCTGTCTAGCCTCATCGAAACTAATATTCAGCACTTTCTCATTAACATTTTTAAACATAAAACACTTTTTCCAATAGCACCCAAATACTCGATATTCTATAAAATTCCTTTTCTAGACCCCCTTACAACTCTATGGATCGGGACCTACTTCAACTTTTTAGCACCTTTTTCCCCCCAACTCCTACCTCACTTCATAGGAACTAACCCTCTTTCCATTGGCTCCTTTTTTAAAGACAAAAACGTGCTTCCTACTATGTTGCGATCTTCTATTATTTATATTTTTAAAAGTGCAAGTTGTAATAGTTGTTATGTATAGGTCAAACCGGCCTCAAATTGAGGATTCATAAGCTTATGGGAACGTGCTTCCGTACTAACTTTCCTTCTTTATCCCCTGAACATCTCTTTGTCCGCACTAATGCATTTAACCCCAATCATCCCCTTCGTTTTTCCTACTTCGATACTCTCAGACCGGCAACTACTGATGTCGATCGCAAAATCTTGGAACCACTTATCATCAAACAGCTGAATCTCCCTTTTAACAACTTTTACTCCACCTCCCGAACCACTCCTCATCAAACAGCTGAATCTCCCTTTCAACAACTTCCACTCCACCTTCCGAACCACTCCTGATCAAACAGCTGAATCTCCCTTTCAACAACTTCCACTCCACCTCCCGAACCACTCCTCATCAAACAGCTGAATCTCCCTTTCAACAACTCCACTCCACCCCCAACACTCCTCATCAAAACAGCTGAATCTCCCTTTGACAACTTCCACTCCACTCCCAACCACTCCTCACAAACAGCGAATCTCCCTTCAACAACTCACTCCACCCTAAGAACCACTCCTCATCAACAGCGAATCCCCTTAAACAACTTCCACCCACCTCCCGAACCAACTCCCTCATCAAAACAGCTATCTCCCTTTAACAAACTCCACCCACCTCCCAACCACTCCTCACAAAAGCGAAGCCCTCAACAACTCCACTCACCCCCAACACTCCTCACAAACAGCGAAATTCCCTTTAACAACTTCCATCCACCTCCCGACCACTCCTCAACAAACAGCGAATCCCCCTCAACAACTCACCCACCTCCGAACCACTCCTCAGTCAAACACGATCTCCCTAACAACTTCTACCCACCTCCCGAACCACTCCTCATCAAACAGCTGAATCTCCCTTTCAACAACTTCCACCTTCCGAACCACTCCTGATCAAACAGCTGAATCTCCCTTTCAACAACTTCCACCCACCTCCCAACCACTCCCCATTCAAACAGCTGATCTCCCTGTTCAACAACTTCCACTCCACTTCCCGAACCACGCCTCATCAAACAGCGACCCTTTAAACTTCACCCACTCCCAACCACTCCTCATCAAAACGCGAATTCCCTTTTAACAACTTCCACCTCCACTCCCGAAACCACCTATCAAAACTGAATCTCTTCAACAAGCCACTCACTCCCGAACACTCCTCATCACAACGCGAATCTCCTTTAACAACTTCCACTCACCTCCCGAACCACTCCTCATCAAACAGCTGAATCTCCCTTTTAACAACTTCCACTCCACCTCCCGAACCACTCCTCATCAAACAGCTGAATCCCCTTCAACAACTTCACTCCACTCCCGAACCACTCCTCACAAACAGCCGAATCTCCCTTTAACAACTCCACTCCCACCTCCGCAAACCCACCCTCAGCAAACAGCTGAATCTCCCTGCAACAACTCCCACTCCAACCTCCGAACCACCCTCATTAACACGAATCTGCCCTTCAACCACTTCCCACCCACCTCCCGAACCACTCTCACAACAGCTGAATCTCCCTTTCAACAACTTCCACTCCACATCAAAATACAACATATTTTTCTTCTTTTTTATAGCAATTTTTTTTACCCTAATTACAGCCATCGCATCCGCAACGCTATCGTTGTCTGAATCTATTAAAGTGTTAATATGTCTTACTAAACACTTATGCATATTATTATAATATGATATAATTAATATTATTATATTAATTATATAATTATATATATTATTATTATATATTATATATTATATTATTATATTAATTATTATATATAATATATATATTTGATAGATATGTAAAATATTATATATTATATATATAATTAATATATTATAATTATATATATATATATTATTGATATTATTATTTAAAAATATTAATCATTATATATATATATATATTAGATATATTTATATTATATATTATTATTATATATTATATATATATAGATTATTTATTAGTTATATATTATATTAATTATTAGTATATATATATATTATTTTAGATTATAGAGATTATTATAATATATTATAATTATATATATTAGATTATTATATTATATATTATATAAAATTATTTAATTAATTATTATTATAATTATTATAATTATATATTATGTTAAATATGATTATATATTATTATATTATATATTAATATTATATTATTTTATATTATATTAATTATTATTAATTATATTATTATATAATTATTATTATAATTTATTATATTATATTAATATATATTATTATAATTATATTAATAATATATGATTATATTATATATAATATAATCATTATTATATTATTATATAATATATTAAATATTTATTTTACAATATTATTATTATTATTTATATTATGATTATATTATTTTATATTATTATTATATTATTATTTATTATTATATATTATTAAATTAATATATGGACATATAATAATATATACATAATAATAGTATATTAAAAATAGTGAAAATAAAATATAGACATATATAGATATAATATGAAAATCCGATCTAATTATTTAAAAACCCAACAGATATAGACACCCATAAAAGAATAAATAAAAAGTAATATGAATATTGGAAAACCACAAAGCAATAAACCATTATCTCACGATATAAAAATCACACGGTTTTTCCCCAAGTTTCCCACTCCAATAGTAATCATATTAAATTTTCTTGCATTCAATGCAATAGTAGTTACTTGAACTCATTGTGGGCAAATTTTCAGCATGAATTGCGCCAACACTTTTAATGTAAAAAGACATGATCTACATAATCCATGATCATTAACATAGCACTATACAAAAGAAAAAACGAGTTTAATCTATCATAAATGAAACGAATAAAATAACTTAGAAAATTCGATTAAAAATAACTAAAAATCGGATAAAAAAACTTAGAAATTCAGAAAAATTAACTTAGAATTTAAATATGGTAACTTTTAAATGGTGGACTTAAATAAGTACTTAAATTATTTTAACTTAGAAATTTAAATAAAAAACTAAATTTTCGAAATAAATAACTTAAAAATTCAAAATAAAAAAACTAGAAAATTTCCGAAAAAAAAAAACTTAAAAAATTCAAAATAAAATAAACTTAAAAATTTCAACTAAATATAACTAGAAAGATTTCTCATTAAAAATAACTAGAAATTTCAAGATAAAATACGTTAATCAAGTTTGGAAAAAAAAAACTTAGAGAATTTTCAATAAAAAACATAAAAAATGTCAAAATACTTGAAATTTCTCAATACTTTGCATTTAAAATTAAAAGAATCTTTAAATTAATTCGATGGATAGTACTATTAATCCTTCTAATCGAAGTTTTTGAAAACCAATTAAAAACATATTTAATTTTATAGAACAACAAATTTACTTACATCAAAAACTTTTTTCTCCAGAGAAAATAAATAAATTTTTGTAAAATAACGAGCCAGTTTTTATATGGTTGAAAACTTAAGTAATGATTTTTAAAGTATAATCAAAATTTTGAGAAAAAATTATAATAGTTTTCAACATCTGTCATTTGTCATGACTTTTAAAATAGGGTGTAATTTATTTGGATTAAAAAAGGATTATTGTGTAAATTTCGAAGCCATTTAGTGGCAAACAAACACAAATTCTAACAATAAAGGGGGTAAGAATCAGAAAGAAAAGAATGAATAATTAATAATAATAATAATAATATAATAATAAAAAATAATAATAATAATATAATATTATTATTAATAATAAAATAAATGGAAAGAAATTGCCGTCTACACATTCTAACATAGTAATACTCATTTTAGCGTCACAGTATATTCAACCTCGCATTTTTATGATTTCAGGAGGTAGAAAATATATTTAAAAAAAATACATATTTATATAAAAAATTGATATACTGGTGAATTATATATAACTACCATAAATATAAATATATAATATATACTATATAAAATAATCCTGGAGCGATCATGGAGTAGACCATAACGGTGGACTTTCAAAGCGATGTATCATTCCAATAATCTAAGAATATTTACCTGAATGAAAACCGAAAAACAGTCTCTCCTTTAAACACAAATAACGTCGCATATGCATTATGATTCATAGTTTTTTATCATGCTACAGCGTTTCCTCTCTGACCCCCAATTATGTTTCACCTCACAACCTACAGACGCAGCGCGCGAACAGCAACCACTTCTCTTTTCGCAATGGTTGGAGTTTGAAATTTTTTTTTCTTTTTCCTCTATTTTTATGTTAGTTTGTCCGCACATATCCCCAAGCAGCCCCTTTGAAGTGCTAACTGTAGAGCTACCCTGGAAGGTTACACCGGTTAACCCAGCTTACTAATCGATCCCACAGTTAAAAAAAAAATCCTCACATACACTCTGATTTAAAAAACTGCGTACAATTCAATATAGTCGACAAACGACGCCCCCATATATTATTTACTCATGTCAAAAGCAGGCAATCATAAATTTATTCGCATTTACGTCCCATCACGCATTTACCTACAGATCACACCCGCCCAAATTAAACACATTTACAGACTTATGTCCAACCCCTTACTGCATCGTCTTCTTTTGTTCGACACAAGTATCGTAGTTCCTCTACCTTCCACTTTAGCTTCCTCTGCCATCAAATTCAGTCATTTGTCTAATTGTCGACAAACATTTAGCACCTCTCCTCCAGCACTTATCAAAGAGGAGCAACCAATTTGTCATATATAACCTATATTCTAGGCTGAGAAATCCTTTGTTAGTTCAAAACAATAGGCTGAGGAGATACAACTTTAGAGTCCCATCGACGGCATTTACCTACTGATCCACACCCGCATAAATTGAAACATGAACAGGCTTATTGACCAACCACTCACTCCGATGCTGTCTCCTGCTTCACACCAATATGTAGTTCCTACCTCCAAACTTTAGCTCCTGTCTGCCTTCAAAATTCAGTCATGGTCTAATTGTTGACAACATAAGCATTCCTCTTCCTCCCAAAAGCATTATCAAATAGGGGGCGAACCAATTCATAAATTAAAACCCCTTTTATAGTTTTCTAGTTGTGAGGGGAAAAAAAACCTGTTAGATCAAGAACAATGCTGAGATATACTAACTTCGAGTCCAGCGACGCATTACCTACTGACCCACACCCGCAAATCTGAAACATAACAGCTTATGTCCAACCACTTCACTACGCATGCTGTCTTCCTGTTGTCGACACAAGTACCGTAAGTTTCCTTACCTTCCGAACTTGAGCTCCTCTCTCCTTCAATTCAGCGATTTGCGCTACATTTGACAAAAATGATTCCTCCTCCTCCAAAGCAGTTATCAAAAGTAGAGGCAACAATTCATAAATACCTTATTATTTAGTGTGGAGAATAATATCCTTCTCTATTCAAAACATAGCCTGAGATATATACTCCATGCCCAAAATATATATAATATATAATATATAATATATATATATATATATAATATAAATATATAATATATATATAATAAATATATATATATAATATATAAGTATAAATATATATATATACTATAATATATATATATAGATATATATTATAATAATATATATATATATATAAATAGAATTACATTAATCTACCTATATATAATATATAATAATAATAGAAATATATAATATATATATATATATATATATATATAAATAAAGATATATATTATATAAATAAATAATTATAAATATAATATAAATATAATAATAGTAAATATAATATATATATATATAATTATAAAAATACCATATATATAATAATAGAATATTTAAATAAAATATAGATATATATATATATATAATAATAATAAAATAATATAAAAATATAATATATATAAAGTATATATATATATATATATATATATATAATATATATTATAGAAATATATATATTAGTTATAAAAATATAATAATATAATATATAATATAATAATTATATAAATAATTATTATATATAATATATATAATAATATATATTAATATAATAATAATATAT
Source organism: Trachelipus rathkii (assembly GCA_015478945.1). NCBI lineage: Eukaryota > Metazoa > Arthropoda > Malacostraca > Isopoda > Trachelipodidae > Trachelipus > Trachelipus rathkii. The sequence goes on along the minus strand of JABUQX010089076.1, from coordinate 15,543 downwards.
ATATTAATAGATATATTATATATAATATATATATATATAATATATATAGAATATATATATATATATATAATATAATATATATATATATAAATAATAAAAACTAGTATTATATATAATATATATATATATATATATAAATATATAAATATAATATAATATAGAATATATGAAATAAAGTACAGAATATAAAAGTATAAAAAGGTAAAATAATCGAAGAATGGGAAAATAATGGAGAAAATATTATATCAAAATTAATTTAATTGAACAAAAATTATATATTAAGTTCAGGTTTCAGTATCTATATGAATAAAGTCTTCAGAATTTTTTGACCTAGGATTCTAGGGAATCAGAAATGGACGTCATTATTATGAAGTTCTCTTTTTCTACTTTTTTTAACAAATCATTAATGACACCATAAACATATAAAAGTATTTTCAACATCAAAAAGACAATTATCTATTCTTAAAATTGTTGCAAAAAGCAAGCAAGGTGGCAAACGATTTTCTCAATTCAAAAAGCATCCACTTCGGACAACTAATAAAACTAGACGTGAAATATTCAAGCTTTTCATTGCTAACAAAATCGAAGTTCTGTGAATTAGGAAATGCCAAATAAACCTTAAAAACTCGTATTATAAGCTCCAAATCGACGAAATAGTTATGAATAAAATGCATCAGTAGATCAACAGGGTTGAAAAACTCATTTTTATTTTACTATTCCTATCTACCCCTATATCCTGCTCCCTCCTCGCCTCAACATCCTTACTAAATTTTTTCCTAACACTTCCCTCCTTTCTCAACATAGCTATCAATTTATTAGTTATTTTTCTGAAATTAGTGAGACAACTTGATTCTGCCAACAAAATTGCTATTGCAAAAAAAATAGAGCTAGATTGGTTTGAATAATGAAGTCTTCTTTTTGTGCAGCCCATGATTTGCCAATTAGAAAGAGTTATTGAATTAGCTGTTTTTCATGCTTTGATTAAATTTTGAGCTGAAGAACATTTACAGAATTCTTTGAAAAATGTGAAACGTATAATAATTAAATTAATAAATAAATAATAATTAAAATAAAATAATATATTATAATAATAAAATAAAGGAAATGCCCGCTCAACGAATTCTAGACATAGTAAACGCATTTTAGCGTACATGAATCATGACCTACGTCATGTTATAGTCATGGAGCGCTGAGAAAATATATTTAATCACATAAACTTACATGACTATGTGCGTAAAAAGATATTTTGCGTGAGTTCCAGGAGTACCCTATCTCAATACAAATAGATTACGCTTTTCTTAGATTATATTTTTATTCATTGCTCACAAAAATATAATATATTATATACAATTATATAAAACAATTATGAAAACATTTGAAATTATAATAATAGATATGATAATATGTTTGTGCAAAAAGTAATATATATATATGGAAATAATAAATATATATATATATATATAATATTATAATAAGATAAAATATAAATAAAATATTTATTTATAACACCTATAATTTTTATATAATATATATAATATATATATAAAAAATATAGCCAGTGAAATCTAAACATAGATAAAAAATATTATAAATTGAATCAACACTAATAGTTTGGTAACAATAAATAATTATATAAATATATTAATATATAGAAAAAATATGTATACATAATTGAAAATTACAGAAGACTTAAAGTACGTCCTGGCTTAAAACTTAGTACTAAATTAATGAACAATTTTTAAAGTTATCCTTACTTAAATTGAAAACTATAAGAATCTTAACTAACAAACCCCTAACTCAATAAATATAATTTACCTAAAATTTATATTGAATATATAAACGGAACATTACATAATCTGAAAAGTGCTAAGAATTTAATCCTAATTTACGAACATGTAATCATAGAAACTAATTATAAAAAAAAATAAAACTGAAAAAGTCATAACATCTTCAAGAAGCTATCCAATACTAGAATACCTAATGGGGATAGGTATTTTAATTCTTAATAGAAGCTGCAGTTTTAGCTAAAAGCCGCTATATAAAAAATTAGAAAACACCCTAGCAAATACCCGAAGAATCGCTGAACATCAACAACGCACCAAGAGCGGATATATAACCCCAATCTCGAAAAGTTAAGCGTGAGAAACCTTTCCGAAACAAAAAGACCTAAAACTAAAGCTAATTAACAGAGCTCAGTTTGGCGCCCAACAGGACTAAAAGAAAAATCTCAAGCAGCCCTGATGCCATCCGATCCCCTAACGGACTGAAAGAAGTAGATACAAGACAGCCATTAGCGTCCGATCTTAACAGACTTACAAAAACTAGCGGCAAAGCCGTGCTTGAAGCCATATACAATAGAGCGAACTGAAACCAAAAATCCTATCCGAAGAAGAAGCAACCCACTTCCAAAACAGTGAAAAAATAACTACAAAATTCAAAAATGATATAATTCCTAAATGCTGACGTTCAAAATAAGCCCAGACAATCTATATCGAATATCGAAAACGCCAAAATTTAACAACAAGACTCCAAAAAACCCAAGAAGAAACTCCAAAGAACAAGGTCAAATCCATCTAGTGTAAAAATCAGGCAATCCATTACTATTCTCCAAATTCTACTTGAGGATCCAAAAGAGATCACCAATCAAAAAGTGCCCAATATAAATCGTGTATGATTATTAATATAGAAAATATAATAATAAATATAGTCTATTTATATGAATGCACTAAAAAGTCTTGCACAAGTACGAAAGAAAAATGATGAGCAAGTAATCATTAAAAATCCTGAAAAATATTGGAAAACTACGCGATTAGAAGTAAAACATTACACTTGTTAATAACACAATGCTGGTCTGTTAAATATATTTTTCAATCCCCCAAATCTTTTCTCTCTAAAAAATAGTAATGAAGAGTAGTATTTTGTTTTTAACAATAAAACCATCCCAATTCATACCACAACCAAATTCTTATAAAAATATCTTGCTTAAGCCACTTACATCTAAATTAGAACGTAATCCTATCGCAGACAGGAAGTCAGATGTCTGAGCTCATAAGTCTGTTTGTAAGGAAATATTAAAGCGTTTAAAGAATAATACCTAGACACATCATATGATATAATACTATATAAAATAATATGTATATAATAATATATATATATATATATATATAATATATATATATATAGTATATATATATATAAATATATATATAGTATATATATAGATATATAAGATATAAAATAAATATACACCTTGCGAAGAAGATAAATACACAAAGTGGTTACTATTGGTACACACAAGAATTTTAACTTTTTAATTTTTTATGACCCGAGAACGGTATTGGGAAAACGCAGCTTACTCCCTATAACAACCGCAATATGCATTCTATATTACGCTAATAATATTGTTTCATTTTATATCAAAAACACCATAGATCCATATTTCTCGAACCCCTACACCAAATTAAAAAAACCCGATCTTTAAATATAAAAAGTGAATAATAAATATTTAAAATATGGATCATAAATATAGTATATATAGATATAATATATATATACTCCACCAACTTTCTCATAACATAAATATATTAATATATATTGGACAAATTATATGTGTGTCAATTTATTAACATTATATTTTAACATGTATATATAATAAATAATATATAATATAATATATATAATATTATAGTAAAATATATATATATATATATATTATATATATAATCTATTATATATATATACTATATTATAATATATATATATATAAAATATAATATAATATATATATAATAGAATAATATATATAATATATAATATATAATAATATAATATATATAATATATAAAGATATATATATTTCTACACGGTAATAATTTCTTATTTTTATAATTTGTAATAAATAATATAATATATAACGTATATATTAATAATTATATATATATATATAATTAATATAATATATATATTAATATATATATATAATATATATAATATATAATAATATATATAATATATAATATATAAAATAAAATAATAAATAATATATATAATAATATATAATATAATAATATATATATATATAATAAATATAATATATATAATAATATATATATAATATAATAATAATATATAATAATATAAATAATATATAGATAAATATAATAAATAATATAATTTATAAATATATAATAATAATAAAATAATATAAATATATATAATAATATATATAAAAAATTATTTTTGTGTAGCCACGAAACTAAAGTAAAAACTTAATATAATTAATAGTAGAGAGCAACGGAAAGCTAGTAAAATCCCAGTCGAGAATCTACCGACTCCTGAAGATCACCACGAGTCCCCCCGAGACCCGGGTAACAGTAGCTACACAGCAACCCACTCATACACCACCACACACACTCAGTGTTAGAGAATCCTTTAAATATGACGGGAGAAGACGAGCTGCGAGGAGAAAAATATGACCAGTAACATGTTAAACCGACTTTATTCCAAAATCAAAAATCCTATCGTGATGGCCACGATCGTGCCGCATCCACTAGTCCCCATGTGAACTCGTGGTTGAAAATACTCGAGCACAACTTCGCTCAAGAGACCAGGAAAAAATAACTTGCGCTCTTGTACATATAAGCGCAAATGCAAACTCCTCAGCAAGAATAGCGCTAGAAGCACCCGAGGCCGAACAATCTTCGATGAATTAAAAAACTGCTGAAAATTACTCCTATACAACATTCGCGAGATTAAGGAACACAACAGACAGGAGGTAAAAGTTCACCCTACACCTTCACAAGAAAATGACTTGACAGAGTTCTCTGAAAACGATAATATGAATAGGAGTAAAAATAAAGTAGTAAGGCGATTAGTTATTGATGGGGAGACAAATAACGATTTTCACTCATATAAAGGACCTGATAACGTTGTATAATAAAGTTAACGATTTCTCTAATCAGAACGCTAAACAGGTAAGACAGCTAAATTTATTGAGCTCTTATAATGTCCTTTTCAAACTAATATCTATCAAGGAAAACCAGTTAAGAGAATATGTGATAACTAATAACCCAAATATAAAAGCAATCGTCCTCACAAAAGTCACAAGGGTACCAGAACCTATAAAAGCCCGTTCTACAAGATAACGCAACAGAATATAGTATCAAAGCAAACATTAAGTACAAGCCTATCCACAAACCACAAACATGTCTACCTAACAATGAAGTAGAGATAACACGCCCACAAGGTACGTGAATAAATCAACGTCAAGACAATCCCATCCGAGATCATCCAGAAAAGGAGCAAGCCAAAGCATTCGCAATGATATAAGAAATAAAGGTCAATGGCAGTACTTCTAAGTAACCCTCCATGGCAAATCCAGACGACCATCTCCATTCTAAGAAACTACACGAACTCATAGAAGACCTCCATCAGAATAACGACAGCAGTACATAAGAAAACACAAGCGAAATGGAACAAGTAACACCCAACACCCACAAAGGAAAGCGATCAAAAATGCAAGAAACACCCACAAAGAAGCGAAACGATCAGACTATGAAAGTGGGCCCAATAAAAAAGGCAGATACAAACAAAACGTAAAGCAACTGGTCCGCCAGCGCACCACAACGCCCCAAGATAGAACCACAAAAGCACCACGCGCGATAGCTTCCAATAGATGGAAGACACCATTGCCGCACAAAGAATTAGCAACGAGCAAAATACTTACACCACACCTCACCAGAGGCCGCAAATTAAATGTAATTTTAACAATTATAAGTTACCAAAAAACTGCTGACGATACAGTCATCTTAAGATACTTACACACACAACATAAAAATATTTATTAGCTAAAACATTAAATAAACTAGAATTACCCAAATTGTCAAGGAATTCCGACCAACGATCGAATAAAGCGGCAAAATAGACATCAGGATCAACAAAGCGCCTGCGCAGCAGAAAGAAGAATAAAATAGCCCCAACATTGCAACAACAATGGAATCCGATGCACAGAGGAAAGAAACAGAATAAAAAAGAAAGAACTGCAGAGGAGTCACAAAGTTTGAATTAGATTATATCGCAAGAAATAGCGCAAAAATAAAGCTTGTACAAATAATAATAATACTCAAAAACACCATGATGATGCGAAGGACTACAGAATACCAGTAGAAAATAAAGAACCCCTCAGACTCACATGCTAGCTTGAGTACTATTTAAAGCTCAGAACTCCGATTACCAATCGTGAGAAGAAGATTCAACACCTTAAAACCAAAGCGAGTCCAGAGTGTCACAACCGCACTCAGGACGCGTCTAACGCAAAAGATACAGGCACTGCATTACGATGAAACTCATAGACTCCCTTGAGAAAGAGATATCAACGGGAATCAGAGAAAATAGTATAGAAACCAACACCTCACTGAAAGATATAGAGTTATCCTCATCCATCTATACAACATACTTTCGATCATGATAAAGAATGAATAATCCAAAAATGATCAGCACCTATGATCGCTCTGACCGTCAATATATTAAAAGAATTTGCCAAAACCCCAACCATAGTGAGAAAATATTGACAATAATACACATCACTCCAATCATAGAAATTCTGGGAATAAAAGTGATGATTGGACATAACAGTACGGACGCACCGCACCATCCATCTCAACATCAACCGAACTCCTATACTCAAATTGATAAGAGATACGAACGCCGCAGTACCTCAATGCCAAGACGAATGAAAGACCAGAATTGGTAAAGCTAGAAGATGAAGGAGTGACGCAACCACAAAATCACCATTCACACACTCAAGATCGAATGCTTTCCAACAAGCAAGCACCCTCGAAAGCCATATCACAAGGTCTGGAAACTCAAACACACAGACCGTGACTCAATACGTAACGTTTACTAATCCACAACACCACAGAGGTACAATTGAACCAAACGGGTATAACAGAGTAACTTGATTAGTCACCAAAACACAACTTCAACACAAGAGAGAAACTTAGTAAATCGGCCTCAACACATCATAACAAAAGAAAAATGCAACAACATACATTGTGATCGTCAAAGGAAGAACTTATGGTCCCCAAACGACGATATGCTCACGCCGCCACGAAACAAAAATGAGCTAAAACGCTTCAACAAAGTGGATCGAGCCATAACTCTCGAGTTTCCAAAACTGACATAAGCAAACTTATGTCAACAGCAATAGAAAATTTAAAAGAAAAGATTTTAAATGAAATTCAATGGTAAAAACGTAGATAAATACACACCTGAAATAAAGGGAGAACCTTATTTAAATGAAGATGCAGATACTTGTATAGTTAAACTAAATAATAAAAGATAACCTAACATAAGTACATATTAAAGCTAAAATTAAGATGAAAAAGCCCGCAACAATTACCACAACAGCATGGTAATCTACCAACTGAGCCTTCAGAGGGCACCACCATCTTGTACGAACTACTTTATCTAAGTGACAGAATGAATAAATATAACTATAATTAGGGAGCCGCCCTATTGAAATAATAAAGAAGCCGCGAACAACAGCCACCAGTCTGAAAATCGCAGAAGTAGAAACCCAATCCACCACCAATACCAAGAACATATACAGCACAAACCACAAAGAGTCCCAGAAATAGAAAAAGGAAATACGACCAAAACCCGAGAATTAGCAGAAAAGTAATACATATATAAAGAAGAGGACAAGGGTGAAAAAAGTATCGAGTGTGACAACGACCTGAGAACTGAAAATTATATTTCTCATGAAAAAAAGAATGTGTGACTGACAGTACCCCATAGGGCAGTCCCCAAACTAATCATTAACATAGAACTAATGAAAATCCCAAATCCTGTTCACTCCACAGTATCACAACCTAGATCTTTGTGGAAAAGATATTAAGAACGGAACTGAGAACCAGTGAGAGAATCTGATTGAACCATCATCCCTCACAGATCCATTTCATGATACCAAGAAACGAAGTCCCCCAATTTGGTCGACAAGATAGATAATAGAATGTCTGTTAGGAGGCAGCTCCCTATCCTTTCATCCCAGATACGGTAACTCACTAGACAGCTAGATAGTCAGCTGATGCGACTCCATGCTTCTACCAGATAGCATAGCGAAGCAAGATACCCTACTACGTTTAGACACAAGAGATTCTACACCCGCGTCCTCCCATGGTTGAAACAATCACCCGCCTGGTTAAGGTGAGAGTTTAGTATAAGTATGCTAGCATAGATGTCTCTCATACAATTACATAAAGTATACTCTAAAATTACCTCCATTACAATACCTACAAGAGTCACCACTGAAAAGCAACTTCAAAGGTTAAATTGAAAAAAAAGGCCAATTTTTCAAGAAAAATAGTCTTTTTAGGATACTTCAGGGAGTCACTGTAGACCCTGAGAAGCTAAAAACTTATCGAACAATAAGACACCTACTAGCGTTTGCCAAGAAATACGTTCATTTAGTGTCTTGTTCTTCAGAACGCTGCTACCGACTTTTCAAACTCGAACCTCTACCAGACGACTAAAAAAACAAGAATCCGTTTGGAAAAACAAGAAAGATCTAAAAACTGAAAGATTATTTTGCAAATCACTACAAAATCCCAGATTTCAGTAAAAATAAGTATGACCACCAGCGATTCACATGTTTAGGAGCAGATTACTACAAGAGAATATAAAGGAGAAATACTAGCTTTTCGAGCAAACATTACAAAAGCGGAAAAAATTAGCCCCACCAAAGGAAGGTTTGGAATCACGCCTAGAGTTAAGAAACTAAAGAATAAATAAAAAGGAAAACCGATCATTCAAACTGCAGTACCCCATACACTAAAAATATCCCAACGGCCTAGATTGGCCAGATGTCTTAACAGTATCAGATTCAATCCGACTTTGAACATATAAAAAGACGAAAACCAGTTGCAGATTTCTTATCCAAATATATCCCACACCCAGAAAGAGATGATGAAGAGATAAAGAGCAAAAATAAGACAAAAAACCTCAATATAAACACCACCTAAGAAATAATATTAAAAAAAAAGTAGAAAATAAAACTCCAATAATAAACAGATAAAGAAACAATAAGGCTAAGTTAAAATAATATAAGATAAAAGTAAAACAATGAAATTTGACATTAGATACACGCAACAATTCAAGAGAACAAAAGAAGGCAGTCGAAATGAAGGTAGAAACGAAGAATACAAAAGGGGTTAAAAAAAAAGCGTTTGAAATCTAGAAATATGAGTTATATAAAGATAAAAGAAATCTATAAGATATGTTACACACAATCTTAATTAATAAGCCATGATCATGACCCAACTCTATTCAAGTCATAGTGGACAGTAAAGAACTCTAGAAAAACTAAAAAAGATATCACTTTCGAAATATTAGAAAATAGTAGAAGAATTGTAAACTGTCAACGAAAGGATCTAAGCCTAAAAAGGCAACCATAAAGACATATCCTTAGCGAACAACCATTCCAAAGATTCTATGACAGAAATGGCATCCTCCATAACATTCTCAAAAAGAAATAAATAATTACTCCTCTGTAAGATTCAATAACAACATATGTAGAATAGTACATAAAATCGACGAGAATATAAAAATAGTAATGTTGTTATAGATAAACGTAGTATTCACACGAGTACCAGATACCATAATCTACGACAATGATTGGAATCGTAGGAAAACTCAGAAATATAGCCAAAAGTTAAGAAAAAGGTAAAAAAGTTAGCTCAGCCCCCCAATAGCAAGTCTTGTCGAAACTACAAACGCAAATATAGCAATTTCTGAGATGTTACGTCAAGGATAATCAGCGAGATTGGGACCAATATTTACGCCCAAGCAGCTATAAATAATACATACAACAGTAGCATAAAACAGACCCATTTCTTACCTAATGCTACACAACGTATCATCAACATACCGACTGAACCTAATAAGACGAAATCCTAAACCTAATAAGGAGATTGAAAAGATAGAAAATGCTATGAAAGAAAAAAATAAGAAGCAGCCAGCAGTGACATATAGAAAATGAAGTTAAAAAGTATCACTCAGAACACAAACGCAAAAGAAACCGATAAAATAGATGACACTCAGAATCCAAAACCACCACACCTACACCTAAACGTCCGAAAATGAGAGTCCATTCTCATTGAGCTATGAGAAGAATCTAAACAAGTAAACCGTAATACTTAAGAGCCACACAGCCAAAATAAGTAATTAGATAACTTAAATAGCGTAGAACACAGAAAAGGATGAGAAAATTAAAAAGAAACCAAAAATAATCTCATAAAAAAAAATTATAGTAACTAAGAAAGAGAAACAAAATAATATAAAATAGAAAACAGAGAAAGATATGATAAAGTAAACAAGCCAATTACTAAAACCAAGGCAAAAAAATAAACAGAGGATCACAATTCTAACGTATGGAAAAAACACCTGAAGTTAGATGAAAATGAACAGTACGAAATCAGCACAAGAAATGAAATAAACACCTAACATAAACAGATAACCAATATTCGGAAGAACAGAAGAAATGTTCGGCTGAGAAGAAGAACAATGATACATTACCATCACAACCCGTAGAGCACCTAACGATAAATAGAGGTAAAAAAGATATATATAGACCGGAAAAACATCAGGATACCGACATAAAAACACCTGTCAAACAGACCATCAACTCTCAACGAAAGAATAGATCATACAGCACCCGAATGAGAAAAAACCACCAATACCTCCAAGAGATCATCAATTCACCTCCAATTACCTCCAAGAAAAATAGCCAGATTGAGAGCGAAGAGGTAAAACGAAGACTATATAAATATCAGATTTAGTGATACGGATAGTAAACTCTAGTTTATCATTACCTTTATCGCAAAAAATGAAACTGAGAAGGAATTTTAACAAGAAAATGTAGCAAGTCATTATTGCTATGTACATATAATATAATGTTAATAATAAATTTACAAAAAAATATGTTATATTATTTCTCTCATACGAGAACCTTTAATTTTAATCTATACGTACTGATAAACACAAAGAGACAACTTTCATAACTTTTATTCATTCTTATAATCTTAAGTATGTTGATCAACAAAATATACAAGCCCCCAGTAGTTTAAATCTTATATTTTTTTGTAATTAAAACATTCTAGTAAAGATGAAGTTATAACTTTACAACCCAAGAAGATTTGTCGATTTGCCCTATCAACAGGGGTATACTGCGATCGCACAACAGTTCTAAGACGCTATAAGACGAAAACTTGAACGAGAATGGCTCAAAAAAGGCAAGGGAGACTATAAGAACAGCAGATGTTAGGAGGACAGAAGAACTTTAAAGGAAACAAACATGATTATCTAAAAGGTCAGTCCTTATACAATTCCTAACAAATACAGAACTGTCCAATTGATAAAATTGAAGAAGCTAATCGACTGTACTACCCAGTCAAATCGATCAAGGAAATAGACAAATAAAAGTGATCACCTAGTGACACGACGATAAAACAACAAGAGGAAGACAAAGAAGTTAAAAACATGAAAAATAACATGATGATATAAAGAACCAAAAAAAAGGACAAAGATAACAGTAGGACAAGGGACAAATGAGATTAAAAAAAGAAGATTGTTTGTCAATTGGTAAATAAACTTAGCAAGATAGTTCAAGAACTGAAAGAAACTCAAGAATGGGAAGAGTGGAACTTATTGCACAAGCCATAATGAGAAAGAACAGAATATAATTAGATCATTCACCAATTATACTAACACCAAGAGACCAATACCAATCCTAACAATTAACTAAAGCTGATAACAAAGAAATGTATAATTCATTAAGAAATGTGTGAAAAGGACACACATTGTCAACTTGTAGCAGAATACCATTCAAAGCTTATTTGCACAGAATGCCATATAGGAGAAAACTACTATTAGAAGTTGTGCAATTTAGAGGAAGTAGAGGAAAATAACTTGGAAGAAGGTAGCCTTAAGTATAAGAGCTGTAACAAAAATTGGTAACATACGAGATTCAGTAACACAACAAGTATGGGAAAAAAATTCCCCAGATTTTATAGAAAAGTAATGCCAAAAGCATTCATCAAAAGAGTACAGAACAAACTGAACGAAGAGGAATAGAGAATTCACACAACAGAGAATTATCATGACAATGTGATTCAAGCAGTCACCATCGACGTGTTAACATACCAAATAAAGCTAACAGCATTATATGAGTAAAATAATTATGAGCGAAAATGAACTGTACCTGCACATATGAAACACCAGAATCTAATAGAAATATGGTTACACAGTAATAAAAAAAACCACCATAAAAACCGTATTCATCCTAGAAACAACGAAATAGAACAACATTCTACTACAGATCCACCCTATTTTGAAACATACCAGGCGTGCAGCACATTCGAAAGAGTATACACTAACCACTTATTTCACCACCACCTAAAGTCTCAATAAGGAAGACTTAACCATAAGATTGATTATTAGAACAAACACTAATTATTATTGTTTTAGATTTTACTAATCTTAATTAATTTTATTTTTTTTAAATTGAATACCTAACCAAAGAAATTAGGATAATCTTCAATGTATAACTTCAGAAAGTTAGAATAATAATTAATAAGTTTTCAATTTTAAATTTTTTTATATGGTTAAAATATATTTTATATATCTATATAAATTGTCAAGACCAAAGTTAATAAAAAATTAAATTTATGATCCCAAAATTTTTTTAAATTTTTAAGATTTCAATTTCTATTGCAATTTTTCATATATATCTGAGATGACTCTGGCACAGTAAATACCATATACTATTCATATCATTACTTTTACATGGTAATCGACATTACATTTGTTCCAAACACTTACAAATAATTTTTATAAACTTTTACATTTCAAACAGCATAATTTTTAAACACATTACAACTTAACTGTAACATTTCCAAACATCATATTCTAAAATCTACCCACAATTTAAACATACTTTTAATTATGAATTCCTACTGCCGAATAATTATCTTCCAGTCTGCAAGGGAAATACTGGGAGATACAATTTGAAATGAGACAAAAAAAGAAGACCTGTTAAACGATTATAAAAGAGAATTCACACCCCCCCCCCCCCCTGGTGATTTGCAATCAAATGGCATCAGAGTCCAACTCAGGTAAGCAGCAATACTGACGGATCAACAATAATGAATTTACGAATACATACCACATTAATTAAATTAACTCATAACAAATAATTAATGATTAATACATATTTACCATAGCCTACTAGGGTTCAAACTTAGAAATTTTTTTGGATTTTAAAAAAAAAAATTTTTGAACTTTTTATTTAAAATTTTAACTTTTAAAATTTTTTAAAGGTTTGTCCATTCTGAAAAGTCCGATTGCTTATTAAATATAAAAACCCAACAGGATATAGAAATCCCATAAAAGAATTAACTATAAACATAATTTATGGTTAAAATTGCAAAACACAAATTGCAAGACCATTTCGCACGATATAAAAATTTCACACGTTTCCCCAGTTTTCCCACTCGCAATAAATTTCAAATGAAATGTCTTTTGCATAAAAATTTGAAATACATTATAAACATAGATACCCATCCTGTTTCTAAATCAAAAATAAGATTTCTATAAACATCTAATGGGTATAAAAGACATGGATCAGGAGCTAGAGCTCAACAACAATCACTCATAACAAAAGGTAAAAAACTAATTCATCCCCATAAATTAAACCAATAAAAAACTTAATAAAATTCGGGAATTAAAAATAAACTTTAGGAAAATTTTCGGAATTAAAAATACTAAAAATTTTAAATAATAAACTTGGAAAATTGAAATAAAAATAGATTAAGAAAAATTATAAATCAGAGAAATTTTTAAATAAAAATAACTTAGAAAAATTTCAAACAAAAAAACCAATGAAAATCAAAATAAAAAACTTAGGAAAAATTTAGAAAATAAAAACATTATAAAATTCAAACAAAAGAATGAGAAAAGTATAAAAACGTAAAAATTTCGAATAAAATTAACTTATAAAATTTATTTAATAATTCTAATTTCTCAATAATTTGCACTAATTGTAAAATTACAAATTTGATTTAATTAGAATTTTTCTAAAGCAATCAACGCGATCTCAAATAATTTAAAGACCAATTTTGAACCCTTTTCGGATGCCGGAAATGAGGTATCCGCTATAAGAAAAAATTTTTTGTTTTAAATCTCAAACCTTTTTTTCGTTTATTTTTGTTTTTTTTTTGATTGCCCTACCCAAAAATTAGGGGGTAGCCAATACATCAACGCTAAACTTCATTAACAAAATAAACTCAATTCCTATCAAATAACGAATAGATTTAATATAGCCTTTAATAAGTATATTTTCTTTTTTCTCATGGAATCAGGTAATTTATTTCATTTTTAATTTCTATTTTTATTTAAAATTAATGATTATTATTTAACTTACTATTTATTTTAAAAAAATTTCTATTTATTATATTACTTAATCATATTAATTAGACCATTGACCTTTACTACTTAACTAGTTTCTTAATCTATACTATTACTATCTTAATACCTCTTTACTATCTACTTGAACTCATAATATAATATACTATATTTTAATTATATTAATAATTAATAAATAATAATGATAATAATAATATATAATAATCTATATCTATAATAATATTAATTATATAATATTTATTCAATAAAGGTTATTTAATTTAATTAATTATTATATATTTTATTATATATCAATTTATTATTTATTATTATATTATATGTATTATTTATTTATTTATATTCTCCTTCTTATTATTTAATTTAATTATTATTATTATTTTATTTATTATTTATTTAATTATTTTTATTTAAATTTATATTATTATGTTATAAACATCTTGATAAAATTTTTAATATTTTTGTTGTTGTCAGTTAATTTTGTGCATATTTTAGGTTTTCTCTTTTGTTTATTAATCTATATAAGATGATATTATACTCAGGGGTATTCCTGATTGTTAGTTCGGGTACTTGAGTAACATCATTTGTCACCAATGTCTATCTATTAACACCATTCATCTCTTTTCCCCATTCCTGTCGCTGTGAATATGGGTTAAAATCTTGGAAAGTATCCAGATTCATGAAATTGATTTCTTCTTTCAGTAATTATGACATGTATTGTACTACATTTTTAGATGCGAGCATTCTGGATTTTAAATGGTAATTATTATTTCGTATGTCATTTTTTACTTCCTGTTTATCTCCCATCTTTTTCTCGTACGTAAGTTAATTAGTTCGTCTATTCTAATATGTTTTTTGAATGGAGAGTTATAAGATAAAAATACCGTATATTTCACTTTGATGTATCATTATAGATTGTAAAACACATGTGAGATGAGTTGATATAATTATGATATATAAATAAATGTATAGCCGGTAGTAGAAGCGATTCAAGAGGTAAGGATGATAGTAGTAAGAAGGTTACCTGAGAAAGTCTGATATGAAGAGTGTCGCAATAGCGATTGTAGA
>JABUQX010089075.1:7500-12500 GCA_015478945.1 Trachelipus rathkii | reverse complement strand
TACATATCTTTATGTATAAATACAATAATAACACACACATATATATATATTATTATTGTTATATATATATTATAAGTTACATAGAAAGATATATATATATATAATATATATATATATATATATATATATATATATATATATATATATATATATATATATATTTTCTTTTTTTTTTTCTCAAACCCCTATTTTTGTTAGGTTGGTATTTTTATCATAATATTGTTGTGAAACAGAAAGAAAATATTTTAAATTTCTCAAGCACTTATGGTTCGCGAAAAGGAAAAGATTTAGTACACGAAGAAAAGAACATATATTAAGGTTTTTTGAGCTTAGCGCATATTAATTTATATTACATTGCATTTATTTAATACATTTTTTAGATTTCTTTTACTGCTTGTTCGATATTGTTTATAATAATAATAATAATAATAATAATAATAATAATAATAATAATAATAATAATAATAATAATAATAATAATAATAATAATAATAATAATAATAATAATAATAATAATAATAATAATACAATAATACTAATAATATTAATTATAATTATAATTATAATTATAATTATAATTATAATTATAATTATAATTATAGTTAAATTATAATTATAATTATAATTTTAAGGCCAGTCTCTAGAAAAGCCACAATCCATATCTCAAAAACTACAATAGCTACAGGGAAAAGGAATACATTGTTGGAATCCTAGCAACATTTTAGTGCGGGGGAAAAAAAAAACATATCTCAAAAACTACAATAGCTACAAGGAAAATGAATACATTTTTGAATCCTTGTAAAATTTTAGTTAGGAAAATGTATAAAAAAAAAAAAAAAAAAAAAATTCAACATAAAAATTTTCTATTTTTTTGGGGGGGGGGAGCTCGAGCAACGGGGAACACAGGGGGACGTTTTCCATACCCCTTAGAAGGCGGAGAACCCCGCGACACCTAAAATACCAAAGAGTTGGGTTCCTCCTGAGCACCCTCCCGGATTAAGGAATTAGCCCTACCCCTGTAGTTCCCTGAAGGCCGATGAGACCTGGACTCTTGCCATCGGTGCGGACATATACCCTTGGGGTATTCTTTATTTAAAAAAAAAAAATTAATAGAAAGTCTATTTATAATAACGAGTAACGTATAAAAGGTCTCTAAATAGGATTTCTACTCATATTACTATAATTATTAACAATAATTTTTTTATTTATGTATTTATTTTACATTTTCAAATCTAAAATTTTACCAGGATTCCAAAAATGTATTCCTTTTCCCAGTAGCTATTGTAGTTTTTTTTTTTTTTTTTACATTTTCCGCACTAAAATTTTACCAGCATTCCAGCAATGTATTCCTTTTCCCGGTAGCTGTTGTAGTTTTTAAGATATGGATTGTGGCTCTTCTAAAAAAAATTTTTGTAGACAAAGATACAGGAGCTCATACAGAAAACATTGAACGTACTTTTGTCAAACAATAAGTGTTAATTTATTTTCATACATAATTTCAATTTTGAAACATATTACTAGTAACACTGATATTACGACTATTAGGAAAATAATTTCATTACATTAAATTCTTTATATTTAAATGGTTTTCAATATCCATTGAAATTTAATATTTTATACTTTTTAAACTTCACGGAAAAAGATAAATATAAAAATAAATTAAATTGAATTTTAAATAGAAAAAAAGGCGTGAATGGCAGTTCTTGCTGCATAATAGAATACGCAATACCAACTTTACATCTATACTTTTTTATTGTGGCTGGCGAAATCATAAAGTACCTATATATATATATATATATATATATATATATATATATTTTATATTATATAGTAAAAATATATATATATATATATATATATATATATATATATATATATATATATATATATATATATATATATATATATATATATATATATATAAAAATATGGGTTGTTTTGGACCTTTTGCAAAGCGCGCAAAAAAATTTAAGCTTCGTAAAGTTGGTAAACCTGGGAAATGCATTTTAAGATTCTGAATTTACGAAAAAAAAAAAAAAAAAAGCTTTATTTGAATTTTCAAATATAATTTAATTAATATTAACAAAATGTAAAAAGAAATCGATATATATTTTTTTGTGCTTCACCGTAGGCTTATGAAAATGAGTAAGTTTAAGCAATATATTTTATTTTAAATTTGATATATGCACATGAAGCCTGCAGAGACGTCATGACAATAATAAACTGATATTTCCTTATATTACATATATACATAGCAGCATAGCTGGTTGAAGATATGGTTACAGTGCTATTACATGGCTGCTGGTAGATGTTGAAAGAAGAAGATACATATATATATTATATTATATATATATATAGTTATATATATATATATATATATAGTTATTATATTTTTTTTTTTTTATACCCATATTATTAAATATATATACCTATATATATATATATATTTATATAGATATATATAAATATATATATATATATATATAATATATATATATATATATATATATATATATATATATATATATATATATATATATATATAATATATATATATATATATATATATATATATATATATATATATATATATATATATACTAGAGAGCGGAATGTTAAGTTTTTTTTTTTTTTTTTTTTTATTCGTCAAAAATTTAAAAACAAAAAAACATCCCCTTGATGGTTTGGGATAGATGGCCGAGAGACCCCGACTCCTGACATCTTTGAGGTTTACCCTATGGTATTTTCTTTAGTTAAAAAAAAAATAATTTTACTCCCCTTTACATTACTTTTTAACTAAAGGGAATACCATAGGGTAAACGCAAAGATAGTAGGTCGGTCTTCGGCTCCGACGACGGGGATTGTCCCCTCTGTCCCTCGTCGGCTCGAGCCCCCTAAATGGGAAAAAGTAAAATTTTTCTTTTTTTTAATATTTTCGACGAATAAGACAAAAAAAAAAATTAAAACCCATCCCTTAAAATTTTTCGCTGATTCCAAATATGTAATTTGTTTTAGTGTAGAAGTTGCCGGTCTCTAGTTACATACTGTCAGCTTTAGAAAAATCTGACCATCTATATATATATATATATATATATATATATATATATATATATATATATATATATATATATACAAAAAATATATATATATATATATATATATATATATATATATATATATATATATATATATATATATATATATATATATATATATATTCAACACTCATTGTGGACACAAATAATAAATATTTACGTCAAAATAAACTAAAAAATTAAATAAAATGAATTTAAAAATAAATCAATTTGAAGCTCAAAAAAGGAAAAAAGTAAGTTCATTTTATAGCAAATCAAATTTTTAATTTTTCTTTACCTAAAATAAAAAATCATTACCAACCATTCCAATACTAAATTATTTTCCGCTACGTGGTTTACTTAAGGTCCATTTTTTTTTATAAAATAAACTTTTAAAATTTTAAACCTTTAGACAAGCTCGAGAAAACTAGGAATGGACATTTAACAAGAAAGAGAGAGAGAGAGAGAGAGAGAGAGAGAGAGAGAGAGAGAGAGAGAGAGAGAGAGAGAGAGAGAGAGAGAGAGAGAGAGAGATATCTCACTTATTTTAATGCAAGAATAAAAAAAATCATTGAAGCTGCTTTCCTATAAGTAATATGTTTTTACCTTTGAAATTATTTTGCGATTTTTTTTTTTGTCATTGTCAACTATTCGTTGGGACATTTTTGGCAATGTAGGTTTAGAAAGTTTGCATCAGGGAAAGTTAACTACACCCAAGTCGATGAGTTGCTAAATTTCAATAATATAATTAATTCTGTGAAGCTGTTTTTCTTATTTTTTACTTTTAAATATTATTAAAATTTAATTATTATTAATAATTTTGTAAAACGGTTTTAAAATCTCAACCAATAAGAGAATTCTGGCAACTCATCGACTTGGGTTAGAGATCTGCACGGGCCAGCATTTTGCTACCCGCACTCGCTCATACCCGTTAATCGTTTTACACAGCAAGCCCGGGCCCCGCCAGATTTTTTTTAATACCTTATGGCCCTCCCGTACCCGGACACGGGCTTACGGGGTTGTCCGTGCACGTGCAGGTTTAATATGAAATTCTCTCTCTCTCTCTCTCTCTCTCTCTCTCTCTCTCTCTCTCTCTCTCTCTCTCTCACTCTCTCTCTTACCTCGAGTGTTTATAAAATGTTTGGTCTTCAAAATTCTCTCTCCTCTCTCTCTCTCTCTCTCTCTCTCTCTCTCTCTCTCTCTCTCTCTCTCTCTCTCTCTCTCTCTCTCTCTCTCTCTCTCTCTCTCTCTCTCTCTCTCTCTCTCTCTCTCTCTCTCTACAACTTACACTGCTCTTCTGAACTCTCTCTCTCTCTCTCTCTCTCTCTCTCTCTCTCTCTCTCTCTCTCTCTCTCTCTCTCTCTCTCTCTCTCTCTCTCTCTCTCTCTCTCTCTCTCTCTCTCTCTCTCTCTTACAATGGACACTGCTCTTCTGAACTCCCTCTCTCTCTCTCTCTCTCTCTCTCTCTCTCTCTCTCTCTCTCTCTCTCTCTCTCTCTCTCTCTCTCTCTCTGAAAAAGTTTCTAATATCAGTGGTCTTCAAAACTCTCTCTCTCTCTCTCTCTCTCTCTCTCTCTCTCTCTCTCTCTCTCTCTCTCTCCCTCTACTCCACTATTCTTCTTCACTCTCTCTCTCTCTCTCTCTCTCTCTCTCCTCTCTCTCTCTCTCTCTCTCTCTCTCTCTCTCTCTCTCTCTCTTACAATGGACACTGCTCTTCTGAACTCTCTCTCTCTCTCTCTCTCTCTCTCACACACACACACACTCTCTCTCTTCTCTCATATATATATATATATATATATATATATATATATATATATATATATATATATATATATATATATATATATATATATATATATATATATATATATATGTTATTATATATATATATATATATATATATATATATATATATATATACTTATAT
>JABUQX010089074.1:22500-47805 GCA_015478945.1 Trachelipus rathkii | reverse complement strand
CACACTTTTTCAAACAATATCTCCTAACAATCATTTTATTTTGCACGAACATAGTAACATTTAGCAAAAAATTTATCACAATCTTGTGTAATTATCATACTTATCAACGAAAATACGCTAACGCGGCAAAGATTTCACATCAATAAAGCTAACAATATCATAACCTGATATAACAATATAAGTATAACATCAAATCGAACATACCCTATGCCATGAATAAATCGCTAACATTACCAAAGTTCCATAAACAACAGTAAGTAACTACCGTTGCATACAGAAACGACGTAACCTGTTCATACGTTTCAAACATATCTCTAAACATATTCATTACTATTTTCGTAATTTAGGCATAGTAATATTCATCATCACCGTGAGCCTAATTATCTATACGTGATCAACGAATATATGCCAAACGTAACCAAAGTTTGCTAACAAAGCAACATTTCATAGTCTGAAACCAGAATATAACACCACACTCGAAAAACCTAACACAGCTTATGCAGGAATAAACACAGTCAATATTAACAAAGTTCAATACTTAACACATTGAAGTAACTAGTAGAAAACATATAGAACGTTGCCTTTCACATCTTTTTTCTTTGTGTTAAAACTTTTATTTATTTTTAACTTTATTTCTTTTTAAAACTTTTTGTTTCAAAAAAAAAACTTTTAGCTATTTTAAATTTATTTGCTTAAAACATTTAGGGTTTGTTTTTTTTTAAAAAGAAAATTTAAGTTTTTACTTTTCTTTTAAAACTTTTGTTTTTACGAAAATTTATTTCTTTATGTTTTATAACGTAAAAATTGTGTTTTTTACATACCCTAAAACGGTAAATCACTGAATCAGTTAAATCAAACCACCCCTACCTCCCCCCTACCCCTCCCCAACCCTGATCTATCGAGGTATTGATCAATTATCCGTTGACTCCAGTCATATTTCGAGTTCATTATTGATAAACATAGCATAAAAATTGTTCTTTTTTATACTAACCCTCGAATATATGCAGACATAACAAATTTTAGCATCAATAAAGGCTAACATAACATAACTGATGCAAGAATATAATGTATAACAACCCCTAACATACCTTAACATGAATAAACAACTACATTAACAAAGTTCAAATACTAACACATAAAGTAACTAGCAAACATATAGAACGTTGCCTCTCACATCTTTTTTCTTTTTGTTTAAAAACTTATTATTTAACTTTATTTCTTTAAAACTTTTTATTAAAAACTTTAATATTTTAATTTTATATTTAAACTTTTTAATTGTTTTTTTAAAAAAAAACTTAATTTTTAACCTTATTTCTTTAAAACTATTTGTTTTTACTAAAATTTATCTTTTACTATAAACGTAAAAAAAATTTACATTTTTACATAAAATAAAACAGTAAAACTGCTAACAATACAAAGTTTTCACATCAAATAAAGCTAACATAGACATAACCTGATGCAGAATATAATGTATAACATCAAACCTAACAAAAATACCATACTTGGCAACAGGAACCCTAAACGACGTTGCATATTTTAGTTTCATAGGCACAGCTTTTTTTTTCAAACAGATCTCAAACATATCACTATTATTTTATAACATATAACAGTAAGCAAAAATTATCACAACATACTCGCCAACAAATATATGCTGACACCAAAGTTTTAGCCCCAATAAAGCTAACATATCATATCCTAAACTAAATTTAACGCACAATGACAAAACCTAACATACCTTATGATGGAATAAATAGCTAACATTAACAGAGAAATTTAAATAAAAGAACTAACAATGCATACAAACAACTGTACAAGCTGATGTGGTTCCTGCTTCACTAGAGTTATCAAATACAAATCGAAAATTGTTCAAACTCCTCCCACTTGCAATACCACGCAATACCTCTAATTCTTGTTTGGTTCGTTTTCGAAACGATTTACGCAATACTATGATTTGTTTGTTTCGTAACCTTAACATAAACGTATCTTACATAACATAGTTAACACATTGTAGCAAAAATTATCACAAACATTTGGTTAATATCATACAGACCAGCGAAAGTATGCTAAAGTAAAAGTTTTCACATTAATAAACTAACATAGCATCAATGAACTAAGAAAATAATGCACAAAGACAAACCTAGCACCCATCTTAGCAGATAACACTGTTACATAAGACATGAGTCCCAATACTAACCCAGTAAGCAACTAACATGCGTAATGCAAAACGAACCTAATCTTACTTTTCAAGCATAAACTCTAACATAATTAATGTTTAATTCCACACTTAACATAGTAACATTTGCAAAAAATTTATCACCAACATTGGTTAAATCATACAGACCAGCGAAAGTATGCTAACATAAGTAAAGTTTCCCCATGAAAAGTTAAATTAAGCGTAACATGAACTAGAGAAAAATAATGCCCAAAGACAAACATAACAAATCTTAAGCAGGAATATGCAGTCAACATTAACAAAGTCCACACTTAACACCAGTAACGCAACTAACATGGTATGCAAACGTAACCTAATTTTCTTACTTTTCAAGCATAACCTCTAACATATTAACGTAATCTACGACAACACGTAACATTTAACTAAAATCTCTCACAACATTGGTTAATTATCATACAGACCAGCGAAAGTATGCGAACAGCGTAACAAAGTTCCACATTAATAAAGCTAAACATAGCATCAACGAACTCAAAAATTAATGCACAAAGAAACAAACCTAGCACATCTTAAGCAGGGATAAACTGTTAACATAACAAAGTTCCACACTTACACCAGTAAAGCAACTAACATGGTATGCAAAACGTAAACTAATCTTACTTTTTCAAGCATATCTTAACATATTAACGTTAATCTATCACGCTAACACAGTAACATTTAACTAATATTTTCTCACAACATTGCTTAATTATCATACAGAGCAACGAAAGTATGCTAGCGTAACAAAGTTTCCACATCAATAAAGCTAACCATAGCGTAAACATGAACTAAGAAAAATAATGCACAAACAAAACCTATCACCAACTTACACACGAATAAACTGTTAACTATAACAAAGTTCCACACTCAAAACCAGTAAAGCAACTAACTTGCATGCAAAACGTAACCAATCTTACTTTTTCAAGCATAACTCTAACATATTAACGTTATTCTTACACTGACACCGAACATTTAACTAAATTTCTCACAACATTGGTAATTATCACTGATCAACGAATATACTCTAACATAAACACGGGTTTTCACATTAATTAAAGCTAACATAGCATCATATGAACGGAATATAATGGCAACGACAAACCAACAACATCGTTACGCCCTAATCAAAACTGTAACATTAACAAAGTTCCGACACTTATATCAGTAAAGTAACTAACAATACATACAAAACGTAACCTTTCATACTTTTTCCAAGCATATCTCAGCATATAACGTAATCTTACATGTGACACCAGTAACATTAATCAAAAATGTGCCATAACCAATAACCATCATAATACCTAACGAGTAAATACGAATAAAGGAAAGTTTAACTTATCTCTTTTTAGACTCCCGCCTCCTTACAGAAAATTACCCAACTCTAAACATTGAAAAATGTTTTACGCTTAACTATTTGCAATAAAGTGAGCAAACTATTATTGACCCTTGCAGGAATACAAGGCAATGTAGCAGTCGCCATTCGGTTTACGATTTAGAATATAAATGACACATGTGGGAATAAGAGATGCGGGAGATGTCAACGTATCAAACAACAGGAAAAACTATCCTACTGAAGAAAATAGTGTTTAAACATGCCTAAACAATGTAATGAGATTCTTTCTTTCACCCAATGCAGAAGAAGAATACAGAATACGACTACGACAGACCATATTTTCAGTTCAAAGTGTGTATTTGTCATTATTATTCTCGTATTCTGACATATCAAACAACAACGAACAACAAGGTAACAAGTGTATCTAAATATATTCGTTGGGATAGCTAACTAATGAATATATTTGCTTTTATAAGAATGAATGTGGGTTTTTGTCAATTTTGGTACAAGTCTGGCATGCTACTTATTTTAAGTTAATGTGACTCTGGTTAATCTTAATATGTGCTATTCTACTTTCTGTGTAGCATAAGGAAGAGGATTATAGTCTAACAACGAGTTATCTAGTATTCTTTACAACTAAAGCACGAATATACCTGTTTAACCATCTAACAAAGTTCCAACTTAACACCTCAAAAGTTATACTGGGGACATTGCAGACAAAACTTTAACCCTTTCATACGTTTTTAGCCAAAGCATGTCGTCAAACATTAGTTACTTATCGTTAATTTTACATTGACACTATGTAGTATTTAGCGAAGCATATTTTATATAACTCTTGTTAATTATCTAAAGATCTAGTTGATAAGGTTAGTGCATATAACTGCGTAAACAAGTTCTTCTACATTATATAAGCTATATCATACTATTACTCTAACTAAGCTTTTGTTTTAAAGTATAAATTTTGTGACTATATGACAAACCCAAGACAACACCATATGCATGAATATATACCACTAACATTACATAGACTTCGCACTTACAAAGTAAAAGTACATTAACACTTCGTCCAAAACGTACCCTATTCAGACTTTTTCAAGCATCTCTAACATATCAATGTTTAATTTTACATTAATTCTACATCGTAAAGTTTATATTTTACAAATAGTTTAGATAAAACCTGATCTATGCTTCATACAGAGCAAAGAAATAAATGCTGATACTGTAAACAGATGTTTTACATTCAATCGAACGTTTCAACAAGAAAAATATCTATCAAATAACCTAGGTCTAAACTATCATAAATCCCAGCGAATAAATCGCCAAACAATATGCAAATTTTGAACCAAACATAATCATAAGAATGTATATAAAATTTTGCCATAAATTACAACATAATTTACATATGGTAATTTATAAATATATTTTCAGCTTCGAAAGACACACATATTGTCCAAAATTACTGATTTTTAACGCAATAAGATCTAGTAAATACAGATAAATCAAAACACCCATCCCTGCAGTCCCTGCTAAGGAGGCTCATTCTCCTGTGATCTATTGAGCTTGAGAAATTACTTGTAATTTCATTTGTATCATTTTCGAGCACTGGTAACTTAGAACATATGAAGACAAACCTATTCGTCTATATGTCATCCAACAAAGCTTTAGCAACAATAAAGCTAACAAATCATAACCGCTACTAGATAATGCTGACAAATGCAACTCTAAGCATACCAGCGTATGAAATAATCAGCTAACCATTGCTGAGGAGAAATCCCGATGTTGTATGCTAGGTAACAGCTAACAGATCATAACAATACTCGGATATGTTCCTACTTAAAGTCCACTTAGAAAAAACGTAAGGTCAGTGACAATCTTTCAAAATTCCACATTTAAATCTATCAAAGAAAGCACTCATCTGAGACTATGAATTGACACTTATCTTTCTATCAAGTGTCACTCGGTTTTGGAAGTTTTTGAACATAACATCATTTGAAGTGGAATAACGTAGAGCATTAGCAAATAGTCTAGTTCTAAAACCTAACATTATTCAACAAATACTTAACCTAGGCTCACGTTGCTTTAACACATTCATCGATCAGTAACACAGTATATATCTTTACAAAAAATTTATCATTCTCTAACAAATCAGTGTTAGTTCCACATTGTCATTATTCTGAGAATTATTTAACATAACGTTACTGAACGTTTACGATATAACAGTTTCATTAAACCGAAAGATATCTTAAAGCAACACAGACCTTCCGAGAGGAACCCAGGGAATGCGCCCCGTTGAGAAGGGATGTGAAGCCTGCGAGGGGATCTACCCGAAGGGTGTAAGCGGGCTGTTACCCCTCGTTTGTGGTGTTGTACGAAGGAGGTGGTAAGCCTCATCCTTTCGGCGGGGAGGCCCAAAGCCCGCTTACACCTCCTCGGGGTGATCCCCCATCTCAGTATTTCATCACCCTTTCAAGGGGTGCATTCCCCTGCGGTTTTCTCTCTCTGATGGTAATGTGTTGCTTTAGATACTCTTGGTTAATGAAAACGTTGGGTATTAAGTATAGTAAAGTACGTATTTAAATTGATTACTATGAACCGGAAGGTGTGGATTAATAACACTGATTTGTGAGAGAAATGATGATTTTGTAAGATATTACTGTTGTTAACTGGAGCGATGATGTGTTAGAGACGTGAACCTAGGTTAAGTTTGTTGAATAATGGTAGGTTTGCCCTAGACTTTTGCTAAATGTCTACGTTTATTCACAGTCAAAGAGTATACTGCAAAACTGATGACACTTGGATGAATATAGTGTGCAATCATAGTTGTTCAAGATGGTGGCTGCTTTCATAGATTGCACTATTGTTAATGATTTTGTTAAGATAATACTGCCTTAACCTGTATTTCTTAATAGGCTCTGAAATATGATGTGGGATATATTATCGAGATGTATGATCTGTTAAGCTAGTTTACCTTGATCATTAGGGAATTTTTCAGTAATGTTAGCGTATTATTCATACGCTAGGTATGTTAGGTTTGCATTCTGTAACATTTATATTCCTAGTAAGCGGTGTGATGATTTGTACGCTTATATTGATGCTAAAACTTGTTGGTTAAGCAATATTCGTAGTGGTTAGGTTTGTATATAAAAACACTATTTTTGTTATGTTTGCTTCAAAATGATAGCATCGTATAATATGACGTTAGAATCAATAGCTCATAGATCACAGTGTGTACGGTGGGACCGGGTTAGTGGGTACTGCAGGGCTTTTGGAGGTGGCTGTTATTTAGATTTACGTGTATTTAGCTTGTTCAAGAGATCAGTAGTTTAATTATTAACCGTTCTGACTGTGATATATTTACTCAAGAACTTATTTTTAAATTATATGTAGTGGGATAAAATTTAGGGCTCTATTTTCTTTGTATGTTTTTGTCGTACAAACTTTTGTAGTTGTGTTTGCGATTATTCGCTTGATGGTGGATATTCTGATATTTAAGACTGACGGTATGATGAGACTTTTTTTTTAAAGTGCTGTTGACGCGATAGCTTTTGATGTATTTTAAAATCAAGTTATGTTACGTCAGCCGAGTGTTATTTGATTCTTGTCGTGGTTTATGATCCGATTAGAGTACAGGTTGCATAATGATCAAGACTTTTTGAGTATAAGTTTAGTTAGCTTAGTGTTTTGAATGTAAAGTATATTTTATAACATTGTAGTATGTTGCATAGATTGATTGCTTAGAGTAAGAAAAGTACTTTGGAATACTTTTTTTTAGTGGTTTACCTTTGGTGACCGAAGTGATATATGATTATTGTGAGCTGTGGTGTACTGTTTGCCGTTTAATCTGTGTGTTTCGCGGAAGAGTTTGTATGTCTGGTGAACTATTGTTATATTGTGTGTTTTATTTCATATGCCCATATTCTATACATTTATATTATTTTCTAGGTGTTCCTGTTACGCTTATTTAATGGGAACTTTTTCGGTTAGCATGACCGTTTTCACTGATCGTGTGTGATTATTGTGTTATTAAGTTAAACAAGGTGTTTCATGATAAATCTTGACTAAATATTTACTTCTGTCAAAATGTATTATATAAATATTAAACGTTAATATGTTGGATATATGTTTGGCTTATAAACGATTTTATGAATAATGGTTACGGTTGTAGCTCAACTGTCTGTACTAGCGAGGGTGTTAAAGTGTAGTGGTATTTACTTTCGTGAATGTTATACGAGTTACCTGTCGTGCTTGTAGAGTCTGTGTTAATTCTAATCGGCTTGTACATATTTTTTTAGTAGCTCATGTGTGTAGCTTATGGGTAGCTTATTTATAATTTGAAACAATTACGTTAAGGTTCGATAGATCATAGTTGTAGATATCCAAAGAACGTTGTTAGTGTTTTTGGTGTGACTAGTTTTACTCTGTTTTGTTTTGTGTGTTGTTTTTGTGTTGGTGTCGAACGAGAATATAATATCCCTTTTTGAAATTATTGTATTTGGATTCTTAGTTTTTCGTACGTTGTTTTATCGTTTTTTCTTGTATATATTTTTTTCTTTCTGATTGGTGTGAAAGAAATAAGTCTCTACTTACATATTAAGGAGTTTATACACTATATTCTTCAGTTGATGAGAGTTTTTCCTTATGTGGTTGATACTGATTACTATGTGGCTCCCTATAGCAATCTCTTATTTCCCACACGTACTTTGTGCTTTTAGTATTGTAATCGTAAACCGTATTTAAATGGCGAACTGCTACATTGCTTTGTTTCTCTGCTCAGAGTGTTCATAAGTGATAGTAGTATTGTGTGCATTACACTTATGCAAAATAGTTAGAAGCGTTAAATATTCATTTCTCATTTGTTTAAGAGTTGGGAGTTCATGAAAGTGAGGCTGAGTGTCGTTATATAAAGAAGATAAGTCTAAAAACTTGAGCGTTATATTCGCTATATGTTATCTCGTTAGTGGTTATTTATGGAGTGTTTTAGGTATGTATGGCACATTTTCTAGTAAATGTTTACATGTATTTTTTTGTCTAAGTTTAAGATTAATTGAATGCTGGAGGTGTATGCTTGTTAAAAATATGAGACAGAAATACTTTTAGTATGTATAAGAAAGTTTACTTTTTTGGTACTTTATCTGGGTGGATAGCATTGGTATCCAGTTGATTAACAGTTGTATTAGAGGTCGTAACGGAGTGTTTAGGTTTGTCGTTAGCCATTAAAGTGTCCTAGTTCAATATTGATGCTATGTTAGCTTTATTAATAGTTTGGAAAGTTAGATATAGAGTATATTCGTTGAGCAGTATAATTAACCAATGTTGTGAGAAATTTTAGTAAATGTTACTGTGTCAGTGATATGATTAACGTGAATATGTTAGAGTTATGCTTGATAGAAAGTCTAACTTACGTCTGCATTAACCATGGACAATCCATGCTGGTCTATGATTTTTGGAAACTTTTGTTAATTGTCAACGATACAAAATTGTGTGGTGCTTGAGAAACATTGATAATTATTCATATTATCTTAGTTCATGTACGCTACATGTAGCTTTATTGATGTGGATAAACTTTGTACGTTAGGCATACTTCGCAGCCTGTATGATAATAAACCACATGTTGTGAGAAATTATAGTTAAATGTTACTGTGTAGTGTAATCATTACACGTTACAGCTGAGAAGATCATTAGGAAAAAGTAAGAATAAAGTTTACGTTTGCATACCATGTTAGTTGCTTTTACTGGTGTAAGTATGGAACTTTGTTAATGGTTAACAGTTTATTTCCTGCAAGATGTGCTAGGTTTGTCCTTGTGCATTATTTTCTTAGTTCAGTTGATGCTTGTTAGCTTTGATTAATGTGGAAACTTTGTTACGTTCGCATACTTTCGCCTGTCTGTATGAGAATTAACCAATGTTGTGAGAAATTTAGGTTAAATGTTACTGTGTTATTGAAGGAATAAGCCGTTAATATCTTGTAGAGTTATGCTTGAAGAAAAGTAAGAGTTAGGTACGTTTTTGCGAATACCATGTTGGTTCTTTACTGTGTGTTAAGTGTGGAATCTTTGTTAATGTCTGACTGCATATTTCTGATCTTAAGATTGTTAGTTTCAATATTGGCATATTTAATCCTTTATTTAATGTTACGCTAATGTAGCTCTTATAATGGCGGAAACTTAATTATGTAGCTATATCTTTCGCTGCGGTCTGTGATGATAATAACCAATATGTTGTCCATAGTAGTTAAAATTAACGTAGTTAACATCTACTGTAAGTTAACATTAATATAGTTAGGGTTGTAGTGCCTTTGAAAAGTTAAGATTTATGATTACGTGTGTGCATACTTGTTAGTTGCTGTACGGCTGGTTAAGTATGGAACTTTGTGTTAATGTTTAAACATTTATTCTTGCTTAAGATGTGCTTTAGGTTTTGTCTTTGTGGAGCATATTTTCTTTAGTTCAGTTGATTTCTATGTTAGCTGTATTAAAGTTGAAAAACTTGTTACTTACCAGTACTCTACCTGGTCTGATTTATGACTATTAACTCAATGTTTTTGATAAATTTTTGGTTCTAATGGTGTACTGATATTAGGATAAGAATTAACGTTAATATTGTTTAGATGTACGTAAACCAAACAAGAATCATTAGGTATGCGTAATGTTCGAAACGAACCAAACAAGAATCATAGGTATTGCGTAAGTTTTTCGAAAAGTGGGAGGAGTTTGAACAATTTCTCGATTGTTATTTATTAACTCTAGTGAAAACGAAACCTACGAGTCAGTCGTATATTGTTTCTTTCTGTATGCAGTTGTTATACTTTAGTGTGGTTAAGTATGAACTGTTAATGTTTGTCATTTTCTTTGCATCTTTATCTTACGTTGAGTTTTGTCATTTGTTTTTTCTTTATATTCATAGATAAGGTCTATGCTATCTTTATGCTTTTATTAGCATGTGAAACTGTGGTACGTACATGTGACATAGTATTATGTGGCGAGTATTTTGCTGATAAAATTTTTTTCAATATACCTCTTGTTAATTGTATAAATAAGGATAGTATTAATGTTAGAGTAATTCTTTGAAAATAAGAAAGTGTGTAATATGGTGTATCGCTGTTAAGCAACTACCCGTTTATTTTTGAATATGGGCCAAGACTCCTATTTTGTTGTTCTTTGGATGTATTTTGAATTCTGTTGGACATAAACGGGTAGATATGTGTCAAAATTACATTTGAACATTCACGTGCTCTATTTTATCATGTATTTTACTGTTTTAAATAAATATTTAAGGAGGAATGTGTGTTAAATTTTTAAAACGTTATTTTTTTTATTAAAAAGAATAAATTTTGTAGTAAAAACAAAAATTTGTTTATAAATTATATTTCGTGTTTTAATTAATAAATAGTTTTATTAAAAAAAATCATAAACTAAAAAGTTTAAAGAAATAGAGAATAAAATATAAGTAAAGTTTTTAAACAAAATTTAAAGAATTAAAGTTTAAAATAAATAAAGTTTTTAAAACAATAAAGATATATAAAAGATGTGAAATGGCAATTTCAATATATGTTGCTTAGTACTTTACTTTTGTTAGGATATTGAACTTTGATTAATGTTTTCTGGTATATTCGAGTTTAGCGTAGTTTAGGTTGATGTGAACTTGTATATGCGTTACCGAATCAGGTTATGTTTATTGTATAGCTTTATTGTGATGTGATAAACTTTGTGTTATGTCAGCTCATATATTCATGTAAGAGTAGGTATAATAGAAAGAAACATGTTTTTTTTTATTGCTTGTTTATCCAAATGATTACTCGAATATGACTGGAATGTTCCAACCAGAAATCAATAATATCAATGACCCGAATAGATCTATGGTGGTTGTGGACGGGTGTTAGGGGTTGTGGGCACGGTAGGGTTTTTATTAGCTTTCAGTGATCTTCATCCGTTTTAGTTTGGTATGTAAAATACATCCTGAATATTTTCACATTTTATAAGAGCATACAAGGTGGGTTCTTTGGGTGTGGTTGGAAGAATGATGAGAAAGGTTTTTAGATGAGAACAAGAGCAAAAAGTTTTAAAAGAAATAAAATATGATAAAATAATCTCTTTTATTTAAAAAAAAAACGAATCTAAAATGTTTTCACGAATAAATTTGCAAATCCCTAAAAAGTTTTTTGAAACAAAAAAGTTTTAAAGAAATAAAGTTAAATAATAAATAAAAAATGTTTTTTATAAACAAAAAGAAAAGATGTGGTGAAATGGATACGTTTCTATATGTTTTTACTAGTTACTGCACTGTTGTTAATATGAACTTTGTTAATATTAGCTGTTATATTCCTGGCATTAAGCTATTGTTGTTAGTTTTTCTGGTGTCTGTTATATCTTTGGTTCATGAACTAATGATAATGTAGCTTTGTTAAGCCAAAAAATCTTTGTTACGTTGGCATAATATTCGTATTTGATTCATAATTAGGTACGGTGATGATGAATATTACAATTAGCTAAACGAAAATTTAGATATATGATATGTTAGAGAATATCCATTTGCTTTCATTAAAAAACTCATTCTTCTTTCTTTGCAACGTAGTTACTTTACTGTTTTTAATATGATAACTTTTCTAATGTTATGCGATTTATTCATGCATTTGGTATTATGTTTCGATTGATTTTTATTATATATTTATATTTGTTTATCAGGTATTAATGAAAGCTTTATTGATTGTGAAAGCATGATATCACGCGTATTTTTCTGTTTGTATTCATTTTATTATTTAATTACACAAGATGTGATAAATTTTTTGCTAAATGTACTATGTTCGTGCAAAATAATAATGATATGTTAGAGATATTTTGAAAAGTGGAATAAGTTAACGTATTGTAGCAAATGTTAGTTACGACATGTGCTAATAGAAAGCTTTTAATGGCTACTGCGTATCGTGTCTAAGAATGTGTAGGATTGTGAGTGTTACAATTATATTCGTTAGTTCATAGTGATTCCTATGTTGCTTTATTTAATAATGAAAACTTTGTTATGTTAAGTCATAAGTGATTTCATTGTAGATCAATAATATATATAATTAATGATTAAAAGTGATAATATTTTTTGTTTAAATTATTACTATGTTAATGTAAAAACATCAGTGATAGTTAGAAATAAAGTTGTAATTTACGCTTTGATCTCTCGCTTTCCGCATCTCAATTTAAGTTAAGTTATATTGTTTTAAAGTATATCTGGTTTATGTTGCATATATCATTGATCAGATCTGATAATTAAGACAATGTTTATAGATAAAATGTTATAATCTTACTATTTAAGTATTAATCTATTCAGGATGGTGTGTGGGATGGTAGGTTGTTGTGCATGTTGATTACTGTGATTTACAGTCGTTATATAGTGATATTAATAACTCCAATATGTTTCTGAATTGTTATCTTAAAGTGAAGGAATCGAAATTTTAGTGAAGAGCAGAGATCTGTGTAAAGAAATATATAAAATCAATAGTGAAATTAATTGCCATTTTTATGTTTATGTTAACATTAAATGACACTTAAAAAAGACTAATAGGAGCCCACAGTGGGGCATGAGGGAAGCGAAGCTGAGGAGCCGGCGAGCTCATAGAAGCTCCAGAGGCGTCCAGAGGCTTTTGAGGTGTGTTTGATTTATTATAAAAAACGTAAATTATGTTTGAGTGTTTTTTGAGTAGACTTAAAATGGATAAAAAATAATGTTTTAATTTTTATTTATTCTATCTATCTTTTAAAAATTTTCTGTCATAAATTATCTTCATCTATTTATTTAAAATAAACTTAATTTCAAATATTTTTTATAAATTTTTTAATTTTTTAATAAACTAAATACTTTTTCTATTTAATTTTAAAATAGCTTTTTTTAATTTTTTAATTTCTTTTAAACTTCATTTTTTTATTCTATCTTCGTTATATCGAAGGATACTATCTATATAGATATAAATGTATACCAATAGTTTTCGTGTTTGCTTACGCCAATTATTTCAGTTTTTGTTGGAGTCTAGTCATTCCCCCTCGTTGGGTGTGTGCTTCTTACTGCAATAATAACACTTGGTTTCAGCAATTAGAACCTTATTACGCTTAGTGTTTTTTTTATAGTGTTATACCAAGTTCAGTATTTCTTACGTAATATTCAATGATTGTGCGGCTAGCATCTCCCCCTAACTTCGATTCCCATTATGTGCATATGCCTAAAAAAACCACTTCTTTATATGATAGTGAGTATAAACCTTCCTTAGTTTACCACAGTATTTCAAGTTTTGTGTGGGCTAGCATCCCCCCTATGGGGGGCGCATTAAGGCTAATTAACCCTATATGATATGAGTACCTTTATATATGATAGTTGTTATTATCTCGAGTTATTTCACTGTTTCTAGGCGTGCGAAATATTTCAGGGTTGGGTGGGAGATGCCCGCAGTCGGGTGTGGGTCCTAAGCGAGCCGCTAGGAGCTTGAGGGGGATAACGATTCATATTCGAACTCTACACCTGCGATAACGCGCGTGATATGAGGACGACCAGAACAGTTGTTGTTGATACGATGTTTATTACAACGGAGAGCCGTCCGCGAGCGGCTCCGAGCACGGTGCGGGAGCCAACTCCGTCATAAATCCAATACTAACTCTTGTCTAGAAACTTCAACGCTGAGAGAGTCATGCGTCACCAAGATTTCAACCAATTAGCCTGAGGCAACTTTGATTTTGTAATGAGAATGGGGGTGGGGTCCCAGCCTTCGGGACCCGGGGACGTGAGCTATGGCGGATATTACAAAGAGGGATATCTCCACCATCAACACCCCTTCAAATTTTACCCATACGAGTAAAAAACCTAACTACTACTGACCACTACTTACATAATGAATAATAAATAGATAATAATATATGAGATAATAATAATAATAATATATAATAATAATAATAATAATAATAAATGAGATTTGAAATAATAAATAATAAGTAATAATAATACATAATTTGAAGGAATATGATAATTAATAATAATAGATTATTAATAAAAGTAGAAAAGAGTTAAACTGTGGAAAAATGAGTGAGAGAGAGAGAGAGAAAGGAGGAGGAGAGAAGAGATTGTATGTTGAGAGAGATGAGAAGTAGAGCAGAATGATTTTTATAATGAGTAATAGTAGAGATGAGGATGATTGAGAAGATTTAAGAGATTTAGATGAGAAGAGATGAATGAAGATGGAATATATTGATTGATGAATTGATTGAATTTGATGGCAGCTGAGAAGATCATTAATGATTCGCTTTGAATAATTCCCTGGTCTATCTTTCTAATTCTTTATTTATAATTATATATATATATAGCTCTGTTTTTATCACATATATTCAAGTATTTAATAATGTTATTAATTAAAACCTTATATAATTTTATATATATATTATTTTTAGTTATAATTATTATATATTATATTATATTATTAATTATTATATTATTTTATTTATATATTATATATATAATAATATAAATATATTATATAATAATTAATTAATAATAATAATTAAATTAATATATTATATAATAATATATAATTATATATAATATAATTGTATATTATTAATAATTAATAATTTAATTAATATTTTATTAATTAATTCAAATTAATAATTAAAGACTCGTATAGGGACTGTTCCAAATTAATTAGTGAACGAAAACATTATGTAATGCGGACGACCTTGAATTGACTCCTCCCTTATTTCTTTTTCTTCTTAAATTCTTCTTTCATTCTTCTTTCTTTCTTTCTTTTTCTTTTCTTCTCTTCTTTTCCTTCTTTCCTAAATAATTAACAGAAAAAATAAATTAATATATATCTTATTAATAATATATATATAATAATAATAATTAATAATAAATTAATTAATTATATAATAATAATATAAATAATTAATATATTAAAATAATAATATAATAATAATAATAATAATAATTAAAATAATAATTAATAATTATAATATATAATAATATATATAATTAATAATTAATATATAATAATAATAAAACACACACATTAGAAAGCCGACATGACCGGAGTCTGCAACCAAATACCTCGCTCCGTGACCCAGAGGCTGAACCAACCTTCCACCGTCGCACGGAACATAGCCGTGAGCCGGTTTTATTTTTATGTCGGTTAGTCGGAGTCGGATAATTTTTATTTAGTCGGAGTCTGGAAGTCCGGTATTCATGAAATGTCTATTTATTGTCGTGTAGGATAGGATTGTTTCAACTAATAGTTTTCGTGTGATTCCTCGTGCAGAAAACGAACCTTCTAGGTTAATAATATATAAAATAATAATAGAATACATTGACAGGATCAAACAAGAACATTAATACAGGACTAATACACAGGACATAAAACTGCTTGGTTTGTCTTATTTGTCGAATTGTATTTAGCCCTCGTGTCTATCCAATTTCTCGCATTATAAACCTATATTCTTCATTCCATACCACATTGCCGTTAACAATGGTTTCTCGTAGCGGCTAAGCTCTCGGTGTGTTTTGGGACCTATCCCCTTAGGGGTGATCTACTATGCGTTCATCCCAATATCTTCGCATGAGATCTATATGTTATTACATAATAGATTATATTCTCTAGTTTAAAGCTACAATCTCTATGTCCTTTCATATCGTAAAGGCTGTGGTTCTCTGGAATCCTCCGGACTTACACTATATTATTATATATATTATTATTATATTAATTTTATAATATTATTATAGTATTTTATTATATAGTATATAATAATTTATTTATATTATATTATTTATTTATATTATATAAGATATTATTATATATATATATATATTATTTAATTTATAATTATATATATATATATATATATATATTTATTATTATTATAATATATTAATATATATTATATTATATATTATTTTAATGCCCATTTTATCACGCTGTTATTTCAGCGATAAAAAAAATATTGCTTGGTGATTAAATTGCTGTGGTGTTATTGCACGTTAATGGTTGTAAAAATCATGTCTGGCTGTATATACAGCTTACGTCATCGTCGCTATCAAATGAAATATACTCCCCATGTAGCTTGAGCCATTGCGTATTCACAGACTAAAAATTCTAGCGACAAACTGCATGCCAATGCAATGAAAGAGTGCTGGATCTAAATCTAGTAAAATGTTCAATTTTTATCAAATGCAGTTCAACAAATCTACAAGACTATTTAAACTTTCGTTGTGAAGAGTATGAATTAGCATTTTCATTACCGAGCACACTTTTCACACTAGATAGTATAAGATGGCTTGCAGAATGAATAAGGTGCTTATACAAGGTTGTTTGGATTGGTACATAGTAATGTTCATGTTTTTGAAACCTTATATTCTATTTCAATGGCTCTAATAAGTACATGATTGCAATTGGCTTCATAAGTCTTAGTTCCTACTTGTCTGTATTTTTGGAAATAAATTAAAACCTCTAACTAAGATTTACAGAACAGTTCCATAAATATCTTTATAAATTGCTGTACAAATATTGATTATATTGATCAAAAAAATATTGACTTTTGTGGTATTCTGCTATCTTAATAGACCAGTGTGCAGTTTTCGTAGAAAACTTGCATTGTTTTCTTATCTTGAGAACGATGATTGAATCTATTCAATCCTGAACTACACACCTTGAAATAGCATATTAGATTCTGTGATCGTAAAGTACTTAGAGAATATGTCATTCAGACATATATGTTCTCCAAGCGGAAATCAAGTGAAGATTAACTGGATTCAAATCCTTCATTTGATGATTTATTATTTTTTGTAAACATGTGCTGATTAAGATATATTAGCTTGTGAAAAAAGAAAAATTGATTTGAACTTTCTATATCCATTCCTCTCACAATCTGAAGTCAAAAAAAGAAATTTCTTGAGTTCTGGGCTAGCAGTCGAGTAGAAGTTTTTCTTTAAGTACCTAAGAACATTAGTTGAAATTGCAATCAAATTTACTTTTATTGCTCATTTATCGAGCACGAAATATCTTGTCGAAATGTTTTTTCATATTATCGATCATAAATAAATAATATAAATATCTTTTTTCGTAATCAGTTCACGTCTGCTCCCTGACTTCGTCATTTGTTATATTTTTCTCGTCTTTTGACACCTCAATTCTTAGTAACACTCTTGTCTCATGATACTTCTACATCTTCAAGATCACATTGATATATTATTTATATCATCTTTGTTTTGAAACTTGCATGTTCAGTATCTTTGTGATCATCTGACTATTTCGTATTTAATATTAAAACCTTATAACTTAAAATTTTTGGTTTTTATTATTATTATATATAATTTTTATTTAATATTATTTAATATATATATTAATTAGTTATATTATAATTTTATGATTAAATTTATATTTATATATTATAGATATATTATATTTACATATATTATTATTATTTATATATTATTTTATATATATATTATATATATATTATATTATTATTATATTATTATATAATATATATTTATTATTATATATATATATATATATATATTATATTATAATTTTATTTTATTATATTATTATTATTTTATATATATTATATATATTGATGGTTAGTATATGAGGTAAGGGGTTTTTATATTTTTTATTAGTTAGGTAAGTATAGTATATGATATTATTAGTTGAGTCATTATTAGTGTTTGAGGTTATATAATATTTAGTGAGTAGTATGGGTAATATATAGAGAGTTATTTAGGTAATAGTTAGATATTAGGTAGATATAGTAGGTATTATTAATTATTATGTGTATTAGTATTATATGAGATGAGTGTATATTTCTATATATATATATATATTATATTATTTGATATTATTTATATTCAATTTATTTATTTATGTAGTATTACATGTTTATTAAATGATGTAATATATATATTATTGATAATTATGTATTCTGAGTACTATTATTAATATTTTATATGTAGTATACAGAGATGGGCGAGTAGTACCCGCGGTACATTGTTACCGGTACATGTATCGTGGCGATACTTTTGTACCGATACCGGTATCGCCCAACACTTTTAAAAAGTACTCTTGTATTTTGTGGAACTAGGGGTGATCGCGTTTGGCCCAATCAAGTTTTTGATTTTATGACCTTTGTGTACCTCAAAAACTATCTAGGTATACTTTTATTATCGTACATTTTGGTTGTATCATGGCTATGCTTAATGGTTATAGTAATGTTTTGTAAAAATTTTTTGTTTTTATAATATTGTATATTATGAATAATTATAATGTATCTTTAATTCTGTTTGATTAAATACTTGATTGTTTTAAATTTATTGATATGATAAAAGTGAAGTAACTCCAAATTATCCGTACTTTTATAAAATAAAGAGTAGCAAAATTTAATATTCGATGAGAAGTTCGAATAATGAAATCTTTATTAATAAAGAATTTGTAATTATGATCCCGTATGTCGAACGAAATTTTATAAAATAAATTTAGTAAAATGATGCCTCATGAAAAGAAGTTTGTCTGCTAAAATTTCATTACTTCTTATGTACGTTAAATTACTGTCTCATATGCTTCCAAATTTGTTTAATAAAATAATTTATATGCTTTTATCATGTCCCATCATAGATCTAAAGTAGCAGAGAATTAATAGAATATATTTTATCATTTTCCAGCATCTCAGGTCTAGTGATGTGTTCACCGGTTGATGGAAATCTTCAACTTGTATAACTGAGGATCATTTACATGTTACCGATGTGCGCATGTGCATTCATTTAGCTGATTCTAAAGTTTGCGTATAGATAGATGCATTTATTATGATTGCGTCTAGCCAATTTTTACTTATCTTTGTAGAGATTCAGGAAAGTGTATACCCATCTTTCCGTATAACCACAAGCAGGTCACTCAGTATAAGTAGGGCGGGGGTATTATAGGGGTGGATGCTTCATTGTGTGGGTAAATTGATATGTACTTAGTATAGTGAGTAGATAATTATAAATAATATATAATATATATTAATGGTTGTTTATAATTATTGTA
The DNA here is from genome assembly GCA_015478945.1 of Trachelipus rathkii. Taxonomy (NCBI): domain Eukaryota; kingdom Metazoa; phylum Arthropoda; class Malacostraca; order Isopoda; family Trachelipodidae; genus Trachelipus; species Trachelipus rathkii. Next base: position 28,223 of record JABUQX010089074.1, on the reverse strand, counting down.
TTTATGTAGTTGAATGATAATATGATATATAATTATAATATATATATAGTAGTTATATTGATGTTATTTGTATTTGTGATTATATGTGATTATGATGTATACTGTATATTTTATAGATATCATCTTATATAATGTATAGTGTATTTATCATATATTATATTGAGTAGTTTTATTATTCGGGGGGTGAGGGGTAGTGATTTTTATTTTATTATTGTATAGTGTTTTTTTAGGTGATTTGTGGGTAATGTGTTTGTGTGGTGTGTGGGTGTTGGTGTAGGTGGTGGCTGGTGGTGTGGAGTTAATATTTTTTTAGAATGTGTGTTCTTCAAGCAATGTTGTCAACGAACGGTGGGAAAAATTTTAAAATTTTTTTTCCATATGTTCTACTGTAATATAGATGTCAGATTTATTAGAAACTGGGTGTAGGAATAGAAGAGTGTCTCTATATGCTGAATTGTTCATAACCTTCGTAAGTTTTTAATAAAACACGTTGGTTGTTTGTTCCAGTATAGTAAATGCTATTTTGTAATGGCAATAGATAATTATTTATGGTCTTCAGATTAGAGACAGTCATCTCAGATTTCAAATTGATGTTTACCTCTCAATGGCACGCTGAAAAATACGTGCTGCTGCCGTAATAGTTACTAGTTACCAACAAATATTAGTTGTAATAGGTTTAGAAATCGATTCGTGAATTGAGTGGCCGAAACCCCCAATTACAGCACGTTTATCTTGGTATTTTATGCTACTTAATAATATTTATTTACCGTTGTTACGGTTAGCATTTAAGATCTTTTATTTGTGAAAAAGGTTTGTTTTTGATTTATAATTGCTGTAACAAATCATCCGATGATTTTCTAGCTTAGTCCATATCATAGAGTATTATTTGTGCCGATTTTAGTTGTATAGTAGTGAAATTGTCTTCATTTTCTTTTTGTTGAACCTCAGATTTATAGTTGCATTTCTTCATCGTATATGCATTTATACATTATACGCGGTGCGTGAAATGTCTGCTCTTATTTCCAAACGCAAAGTTCAAGCCCGTCGCATCCACCCCTTGTTCGATAGTTGCCAGATGTGGTATATTTTCTGGGAGTACGTATTGCTTACTACAATCGGTTGTGTTTTATTTCGTATCTTATAGAGTGTAATTAACTGATTTTTATTATCTTGGTTTGTTGTTATCCCACCCAGTTAGACACCGATTCTTCAGGTTAGCCCCACAGTAATACTCTCAGTTGATAGAGTCCATGGGGATGGCTAGGATTGGGCCACGGAATAGGACCCCCATGTCCTCTAGTCCACCTACCGGGGTGTTTATCGTTTACGATAGTGTTGCATCAGCCTTGGCGTTAAGTGAGTCTGCTGGCATCCTTGTCATGCGTAGTACAAATTTTGACTTGTGCTTTTTATTATGGTATTCGTCACGAGGAAGGGGTTCTAACAAAGGTAGTGTTCTAGTAAATTCTTGATTTTTCAGTTCGCTTATCTAGGGTGTTTCTATGGTTTATAATGTTCCGGCCCGATCAGGATTTAATTATCTAGTCGAGGTGTCAGCGAGCGTGTACACAATTTATAGTAGTAGAGATCACTAATCCTGTGTATTCACGCTGCTGTGTAGAATATATCCTGGGTTGGTTTTGGTTCCTCGGTCCTTGTTCGAAGTACGATAAGTCCAGCCCTATTTAATCGTTGCCAATATTTGGTTTATATACCTTGGGCTCATCCGGGTCCTATCAAATGAAATACAGGAGTCTCCCTCAATTTTTGTTTTATTGTTCAACATGAACACATTTAGGATCTTATCAAACAACGAACGTGCCGGAATCGCCAGGTGCAGACCGTGCACATAATTGCTGTAGCTCTGTTAACGAAAAATGTTTGTACACATGTTAGTAATTTGCACCGTTATTCGTTCCGTGGTCTGCCTAAGTAGGTGTGTTAGATCCGTGTTGGTTATTACAGATAGCGAAATGTCACAACTCCGATCTCAAGCTGTGACCATGTGGTGTGGAGTGTTGACATCTGGATTGGTGAGGATGGTGAGGGTGGGTTGCGAACCAGGTTAATATCTTAATCACCTGTTTTACAATTCGATATTATAGTGGAATGCGGTATCCAAACGGATCTGGAGTATCTCCGTCTATGACTAGCCTCCCGTAGCTGCTGTGTGGGTCGAGGTCTGATCTTGGCAAGAATAAGTGACGTTCTCAACCTTATTCCCGTCTTTTGAGTTTCTACTGAGTGTTGGTTATAACATAGTAGGCCAATATGTGGGTAATCGGAGTGTTTATCAATTTGAAATAGCTGATGCTTAAACCGACACGATGTGGGTGTATATCATCATCGTATTGCTTCCGTCGACTGTTGTACGAGTTGGGGTTTTTTTTTGGTGTTTGGTTTGTTACTGGTGTATATTATGGACCGGAGTCCCCAAATTTGGTGCTGTTGTATGTTAATCCAGAATAAACAAAGATTAACAGAATTGGATAATATTTGCAAATGAACAATTTTTTAGTGTAGCAAATGTTAATATATTACATGAAAATGAGTATTATTGCCTCGGTTCATTTGGAGGATTGTTATTATGTGGTTTTTTTCTTACCCTCCATCAGTTCTCTTTTACTGAACGTATTACAAATTCTGTAACTTTATTGGTATAATCTATTCACGCTCCCTGATCGCATAGCTGCATATAATCTTCCTCACTGCAGGAATGCCATGTTTTTGTTGGTGTGAAAACATATGTTTTTGGTAATCTGGCATGGTACTGTTGCCAATGTTGGTAAATTACTTATTATTATTCTGCATAGAATGCATTATTTCAGCATCGAAGACCTACGAGATCTTGTTTTACCTGTATAGAAATTTGTGGAGTGATTTCTTATTGTTATGAAATTCGCATTGACGTGTGCATGAGCGCTGACTAACCATTGTTAATGATTAGCCTAAAAATTTAATTCTTCGATTTAATTGAAGACACCTTATATTCCAACAAATTAATAATAATATTTCATCAGTTACGTGATATATAGCGTTTAGACTATGTGGATGTAGTTTTTTAGTAGTAGTATTTATATGTATATATATTTTAGTTATTATATATATATATATAAGATTATACTATATTATATAATATCATGGGTTGTATTAATATAGTATATATAATGTATATATTCGGATTATATTGGATATATATATATATATATATATATATATATATATTATATATATATATGCATAAACAAAAGATAATCTTGCAGTGATTGCAAAAAAACATCTTCCTTTATTTGCCTTATGGTAATATTATAATATTTATTGAAATTCCATACATATTTGTTTTCCACCCATAATATGAAATGATGATGTTCGATGTACGGCGATACAGTACGAAGTACCGTATCGCCCAAACGCTTTCACAAAGTACCAAGTACTGGTATGCCCAAGCTATTTTCGAAGTACCGATGTACCGGTATCGCCCAACCAATTTTCATTTGACCGGCCCATCACTGTTTATTTTCTTTATCATAATATAACATTCCTTTATCTGTTTTGAATCATATATATAATATAATATATAATATATATATATATATAATTATATATATATATAAATAAGGGATGGTGCGATACCAAACATTTCCCGATAAAAAATTGTTTTCAAAATATCTTTATGGGAAACTCTAATTATGATATATATATATATATATTATATATATTATATATATATATATATATATATATATATATTATATATATATTATATATAATATATAATATATTATATATATATATATATATATATATATATGATTTGTGTGTGTATGAAGGTACTCGTAAATAAAAAACCTTATGAAGGGGTACGGAAGGAAAGAAAGGTTGGGAATGTCGTAGAGTAAAGGTTATAATTTGTTTACAGGTGTAATTAATTATTGAAGATAACCTTTTATCTGCTATGAGAAAAAGTGTTAAATGGAAACAAATCTGACACGTTTCTTTTATTAAAATGCCCATTAATTTATAGGAAAAAATCATGTTATATAATTATAAAATGTTTAATATACTAAAATTTACATTGGGTATCCTATTTGTCTTATAATTTTCAAAGGTACAATTTTGAAACGACATTTTATAATTTTTTCAATTTTTTGTTGGAAATCTAACTTTGGGAAGATTATATGCAAAGAAATTAATGCCTAACTACTACAATTCTAATACTCACTTACACACAAATTAATAATAGTAAATAGGTTTATTATACATGATAATTTATTCATTTTTTTTATTACAATAATGTGTTTTTTGATTTTGCAGAGGATGTTTCTTGAGAGGCAGATCCTGTGGAAGCACATGAAGGAACACAAGGTTTACTTAGGTCCTCATAGGCGCACTTCCCAAGAGTTAGATCGAAAAATTTATTATTCGGGCAACTGAACTTTTCCGATTTGGATGGTATTCCAGTAGTTGTGCACATGTAGTAATTTGTACAGTTAAAATGGTCAGGAATTTCAGTAAATGCTTTTTTACAATAAGGCATGCAGGTATCACAACAAGTGGATGGGGTCACATTGCATAGATCACCATCAAAATATGGAGCTTCAGGTGGACACTCGTTCTTTACTTTAACTTTTCCAGGTTTACATGTGTAGAAAATAGAACAGTTCGCACGGTCGGCAACTATCTCGTATAAATAATGAGTACATTCAATTGGACATACATTAATACAGGTATCTGCGCAATGATCTCCCGAATGACATCTTTGGGTAGATTCACGAAAATGAAAACCACTGTTACACTTGTAGTAATGATCTGAAGGTACAACTCTTCCGTTGGAATCCTCGATACAAACAAAATAATTGTGACAATCTTTGGGGTCAATAGCCTTATATCCAGGTTTATGAGCTTTACATTTAGTGTGTGGATTGCAGTCAACTTGAGAATACGAGCATTTATAGAACACCTAATATATATATATATATATATATATATATTTATTAATATTAAATAAATAAAATGTAAGCCTGTTATATATAAGCTTTTCAAATACCTTAGTTATTGTTGAAAGAAAAGATTGAAATAGGTTGAAGTTTCGCAAGTGGTATCACGACTTCCAGATTTTATGAAGTGGCACCACTCGCGCTATCTTTATACAGTGAAAGTTTACCTTAATTTTCCTGCGTTTCTTTTTAAAAGTAAAGAAGAGAACCTCAAATATATAAATAATATTCAGGACAAATTACTATGTTAGAACAATGAATATTAAATATATTAAATGAATATTAACCTCAATCCCGAGATTGGAAATTGATCAGTAAAAGTATTTGTATGGTTTCTGACCAGGTGTAAAAGTGCAAGGATAATTGAGGCCCGATAGCAAGCCCTGCTTCAGCGTAAAGCAGTTGGAGTGCATGTCACCGCGGGCGTGGGTTCATATCCTAATATGCAGCCTTTAAAATGTGAGAAACAAGAGAATAGTGATTTGTATGTGAATAGATTGTTGTGTTTTGTGTTGGCTATGTTTGTAGTGATGTGTATATTGAGATTAGTGTAATACACTATGCCGTAACCTGCAGTACGTAAATATTACAGAAAATCTCCTCCTGACGGCAATTTTTTATGTCCGTTCACGTAGCCGAACTAGGATTCGAACCCATAACAGAGGGAATCCGCATTCTTAACGCGAGCCAAAAAAAGCTCGAGGCAACCCACTGAGCAAAACTTGA
>JABUQX010089074.1:0-17500 GCA_015478945.1 Trachelipus rathkii | reverse complement strand
AAATAAATTACACAATATAACAACTAATAGTGTTTAGAGTATATGCGAGTTTGAAATCCATATTTGTAGCCAACTAAGGTATTGGACGTTTTAGCTACCTTTTTCGATATGCCTTATGATGAACAGAGTGTTCCACAAGTGTGTCGACCATCAGTAGAGTGACACAAGATTTTAATTTGTTATAATTTAATAAAGTCTATCTCGTCCATTATTTAATTTTTTTACTAGGCTTTCTCCACATAAATGCTTAATAACTATCGATCTAATTAACAAGAAATATGATACAATAATGATTATTTTTGAGAAATAAAAAAAAATATAAATATAAAAAAATTAATAATAAAAAAAGGAAAAAATAAAATATAAAATTCCAAAACTTTGTTTCATTTTGTTACCAACTTTTCCGTTGACATTTTAAAAACGATATATTTTAAATTATTAGAGGAATAAATGTGTTTTTATATTTATATTTTTTTTGTTAATTGTTGGTTATTTAATTTTTATTGAAGTTATATAAAATATGAAGGATAATATAGTAAAAATATACAACTCAGTTTATTTTCTGTCTCTTAGTCAATTATTTATAATAGTTAGATGGGAATGTAAAAAAGTTTAGTGCATCGAGGAATGTGAAACAAGAGTCTAATATGTAAAATATGCTTCTCAAAAACTTTACTATAATTTACCTAGTTATATATTTATTTTAGTGAAATGTCTATTGTTTTACCTTTTGCACCTTTAATATATATATATTATTATCAATATATGGTATTGAAGAGTAATAAGCTTCTTGTTCATACTTAAGTATAATGATCATGTATAAGTAAATATATATAAAGTTAAGTCATTGCTAGACCTGGCCAGTTTTTGATATGTAAACTAAATATTCTATTATACAATATATTTTAAAAAAACAAATAAATTAAATTTCCTTATTGTACATATAAAAAGCGTATATATTAAATTATAAGTATTCACGGAGTAGAAGTTAATAAAAACAATAATTATCATATATTATATATATATATATATATATATATTAATAATATATATATTATAATATATTATACCATTATATATATATATAATATATTAATATATAATATTAATATATATTTAATATTATATATTATATATATTATTAATTTATATAATATTAATAGTGATATGTGAAAGGTGAATTTGAAAATATAGTATGGTTCTCGGAGAAAAATTCAAATATTAAAATATTTATTATATATTATATAGTAAGTTATAAGTTTTTTAATTTTAAAAATACACAAAACACATATGATTTTGTTATATAATATAAAAATATTATATAAATACTTGCTACTATATACTTTATGATGATCATAATGTTATTTTTATTCAAGTTTATAATATATATATTTAATAAATATAATATATAATATAATTATACAACGTATATGAATAGATTTAACACTCATACTTATAGCTTATATTGGTACTCCTTTATCTATATATATTATATCTTTTAAGTATATGAGTAGTAAGTTTACTTTTAGGTCGATTATATAGTTGAAGTATTTCATTTTTGTATTATATGACTCAGAATGCGGATCATAGTGATACTCGCGGATTTGTTAAAACGTTTGACGCGACTCTCCATTGTGAACTGATTTAGAATTTTATAGCGTATTCATACTACCTCGTAACGATAACGCTCAGTAACTCGTGATATTTGATAATAATTATTGAGACTAAGAATTAACTAAAACTCTTATTAAAACTAATAATATATATAATATAGCGGACGCATATATATATAGTTCCTCAAACAAGTAGTATGTTTAGTCCTTTTAAAAATATAAAAATAAATAAATAAAATATAAATAGAATAAAATTTGTCTTATAATAAAATATAATAAAAATAATAAAAAAAAATTAGTATTGATATATATTATTTCTCAATAAATAAAGAGTCATAGTATGCCCTACCTAATAAATAATAATATAACATATCTGCACTACCGCGCAAGATCAGCATGCGATAGAGTACAACAGTGAGTGGGCGGTCAGCATTCACGGTCAGCATGTGCATGTGATCAACATGCGCGGGCATCATGCGCGGTCAGTTCATGAAAAAATATCTATGATGCTTGTCGCTCCGCGCAATGCAACGAGTCAGCACAGCATGGTACAACATGCGCGCGTCAGCATGCGGATGCAGATTCAGCATGCCCCCAAAAAGTGTAGCCAACTGGGCGGTTCAGCATGCCAGATCAGCGAGTGCGACAGATATGCATGCGCGGTACAGAACATGCGAACTCTGGTCGAGGCATTGCACGGGTCACCCGGCCACGCGTGGTCAACCCCAAATAGAACAAAAACACAGAAAGTCGAACAATGCAAGAGGTCAAGGCATGCGTGTTGTCCCAACGTGGGGCGGTCAAGCATTGCGCTGTCGGTTATGCACGGTCAGCACGCAAAGTGCGTCAAACAGCGTGGTCATTTCATGCGCGCGGTCAGTTACTGCGCGCGTATCATCATGCTTGACGTTCATCATAAACTCGCAAATGCTCGCGAGCATTGCTTCGGCAGCACGGGTCGCTGGTCAAACATGCGCGCGTCATCATAACTCGGTGGTCAGCATGGCGCTGTTCAGCATGCACGACGGTCACACCGCCCCAACGTGTCGAGACAACATTTGCGCGGTCAGCATGCGGAGGTCCAGCATGGAAAATGGCCTCAAACATGTGGCGGTCAGCATGCGCGGTCATCAATAAAGCGCGCTCCAGCATTTTGCTGGCTGTCCAGCATGCAGCTGTCAAGGATGCACGGCAGCAGCTTTTGGTCAATATCCCGCTGGTCAAGACATGGGCGGTCAGCGTTGAGCGCGGTCATCATGCTCACGCGGTCAGTACATGCCGCTTTTCAAGCATGCTACCGCGCTCTCAGCGAACTTAGTGGTCAGTACATGATATGACGTTGGTCAACTGGTTAGCGGGTCAGCGTGCGCTGATTTCTAATACACAGACACATATTTATCACTTTGTTGTTCCCTTAAAAAACTCAGATGGAAATTTAATTAAGAGCGATCGCACGATAGGCATAAATATCATTTGATAGCGATCAAGACACCTGACACAATTGTATTTCTCACGCTTGAAAGTTTAGTAGTTGTGCCCTAAAATAATATTTTACTATAGTATTAATAATATATATATATTAGGTACCCTACTATATATATATATATATAATTAAATAAAGTAGTATAATTAAAGAATATTAAGATATTATAAAAAACTAGGTATAGATTCCTTTATAGATAATATATGTAGATAAGAATAATATTATTTATACTTATATATATATTTATTATCATAATATTATCTTATTATATAAGAATGGTATAGCATACCTAAAAGTGCGCTTATCGACTTTTATAATAAATTTCTGGATTCCATATCCTCAGCATGACTGTTATATAATACAAATTTCATAATAAAATATATTAAATAATAAATGATAAAAATATATAAAATAATAAAATAATGCATAAAATACAGATGAAAATTAATTTACAAAAGTTTAGTATTTACATTAGGCTTGCTATTGAAATATTATCAGGTGACAAAGAGTTCTATGACATTGATGAAATCCATTAAATCTCTCAAGAGACAAATCAGTATATGGCAAAATAAATATGCACAATGTATATGTAATTTTATGTGTATGTATTATTTAATATATTAAATAGATTGTATTGTATTACTAAAAAAATAAGATTTTTCATTAATTTTTATTAAATTATATTTAATACTCACGATAGTAAAATAAGACTGCACTCTCTCAAAAAGTAATATTTCCTCGCTCTTTCCTATGTACTAGTAGAGTGCCAAGAATATGGTGCCTCTATATTATCTTCCTTCTGTTAGTATTTTTGCTCGCAAAGAAATGAATAGTGAGTAAAAATGATCTATTTTTCGTTGGGTTGAATTTGCGTATATGTCACGGTCTGGATTGGGAATACTCAGATGTAGTGAATACGATTACGATCCTCCGCCAAGTTAGGCCGAAGAAGGACCCGTATCCAATGGCACTATCCTATCATTCGCTCGGTTTATGAACCAATCAGAGGGTTTTCTACTATGAGTTAAAAAAAAAAACACGTCAGAGAGCACAATGGATAATAGAAACTGAATCCCAGCAGAAACTAACTGTCAGCTGTCCTTTGAGGCAGAGTAATAGTGAGATACTCATATACTAGCCAGAACCTCTACTAGAGAATATGTATATATAAGTAAGACGATATATGATCTCAGTGTGTTAAGAGTGTAATATGAATTTGCAAGATTTTAGGTGAAGGGAGTAAAAAACTATTAGGTAGTCGTTAGAGAGTTAAATTCCAAGTAATAGATTATATAGTTCGCGTACTATAAATTTTCACTGCTTGATTATGCGAAATTGTGGTAGATAGATGAGTGAGGGTTAATAGTAATAGATACATAGATGTGATAGTGTATTTATAAGATTAAAGTGAGCTAGACATGTGCTAAATAGTAAAGTCTGACCATATAAGTATATATATTAAATATTAGAATCTAACCAAAAATAATAAAATATTAATATAGAAATACTAATATAATAATATCTGATTAAAATTTAAAAAATATAATATATATAGATAATTAATAATATAAATAATAATATAAAACAAATAAATAATAAAATAATTATATAATATATTTTATATAATAAAATATCTATTAATATATATATCTATAATATATATAATATAAATAATTACTAAATTAATATATTTTTATGATATATATTATTTTATTTATTATTTAATTATATACTATGTTATATATATAGTATGTATATGAGAATATATATATAAATATATATATATATATATGTAATAATAATATTATTAATATTATATATTGAAGTATATATATATATATATATATAATATTATATATATATAATATATTATAATATATTTAATATATATATATTTAGTATATATATTATTAATATATATTATTAATATAGATAATATATATAAATATATATTATATTAATATATGATAATGTAAATATATATATAATATAATATATTTTCTTTATTTAATATATAGTTAATATTTTTATTATATAATTATATATTAATATATAGCTAATATATATTAATATATATATTATAATATATATATAATTTAAATATACTAATACCTTTCCTCAATAACATACTATATTACATAATATATATATTTATATATTATATTTTAATTTAGAATTAAATTAATCATATATTGTATGAAGGAGTATTTAGATATATTTATATTTATATATATTATATAGAAATTATAGTCACTCATCACTACATAATTATATATATATAATCATATATATATTTACATCTTATCAAACGATACCGTAAATAAAAGGTTATTGTTTATATCGTAAATATATTAATTCACTATCATATAATTTAAATAATGTAAGTAATAAGTTTATGTAGGTTGTCAATGATTATGGAATAATATACTTTTTGATACTAGCTATTTTTTATAATAAGTGAGTGAATGGACATAACAGGTGTGTTTTGTATAAACATTCTAGATGAAGAGTAAAGCCAATTATATTGGCTCAAAAAAAGTTACTATATATAGAGTACTTCGAGAGATAAAAGTGAATATGGTAATTGATAGGTAGAACGAAGTCACGTAGTTGTAAACGTTGTTTAGCAATCAGAAGCGTCAATGCGACGTCACAGGGACAAAAAGACGTCGCGTTGTACTATAATATTTAAAAGGAATATAAAAATCATTCCAAAAAAAAAAATAAAAATTATACTTTCTTTTGGAAATAAATTGTAGCAATATTGTAGTTAAAAAATAAAAAATTAGAACACATTTAAAAATAAAGGTATATAAATAAAATGATATGAAAATGAAATTAGCTATATAAAATATATATATGAAATGAATATAAAGTTTTCAACTTTCCAAATTTTATAATTATATAATAAATGGATGATGATAAATTTTTTTGATAAAATGATGCAAAATAACTTTATTACTATTATCCTCTATAGTGTTATATAGTACCAAATGGTTGCCAGGTCAAATGGTCGACATGACATCAAAATAAAATCTTACTCGAGTACAGCACCGTCGACAGGCGTTATAGGTTAGGGTTAAGTTAGTTAGAGTATATGAGGTTTAGTAATTTGTAGTGTGTCGCGGGGGTTTCATTCCCGTACCTTTCCACTATCGGGTATATGTAAAAAACGTACCCCTAATATATATATATATAATATATATAATATATATATTAAAACTATAAAAATATAATAATATATATACTATATAATCATATATATATATAAATATATAAAATACATTACTATTAATATTACTTATCATTAATATTTTCCATATCTTCTATTCAGCCCTGATATTACTCAGTTAATACGATATAGTAAACTGTATGACCCATTATTATATCCTCATATAACTTATCCCTCATTTATACCTCTCGTATATTACCTATATTATGTATATTCCGTGACATACAATATGGATATATTTATACTATACTATCATATATATATAATATATATATATTAAATATAAATAATAATAGTCAAGGATGCAATTTAACTATATATATATAGGTATATTACAACCATATTCAGCACCCTATATATACATACATTATATACATTTAATTGTCACAAATCCCTCAAAATTTACCTATATTATACCTAAAACTGTAAGCTTTAGATGTAATATAAAGTATTTTTATAATACTTGTCAATTCTAATATACTTATATATTTCTCACGTGCCTTTCGTATATCGACTTCTCCCCATATACCTCCTTATTCTATATTAAGATCATATAAGATATACTAATAATATACTAAATTTTCCACATATAAATACTTTACAAATCTGCTTTAAACTCAAATTACCTTCACATAGAAAACTCAACTCTCATATGCACTCATGTTAGAAGATTGGATTACATAAAATTTAGTGCGATGGCAAACGTAGTGTTTCCAAAGAAAGATTTTTAAGTTAATGCATTTGGATTTTCTCGAAAAAAGTAAATAAAACACAACCTCCGTCTTAAATTCGACCAAGAATTGCCTCAGGCTTTTCACGCCTAGTTTCTATTATATTGTTTAAATACATTAGATCAATATAGAGATAATTTACTCTTAAAAATCATCAGTCACGACGTATCTACTAGTCAGTACGGCCCTAGTCTATATCCAGATCAAATCCATCATCACTCGTTGCAAGAGAACAACAAAGTCCTCAATAACCCCATAGAGCATACATGAAATTAGATCGTTATAAAATTCTCTCTCTCCCTATAGCATGTAGTTCTTATTTCTCGATGTTTCAATCTATCTCTTCCGCTCAACAGATATTTTTGCCTAATATTTTTAATAAACATTTAAATATGAGGTACATGATTAAACATTAATTCCAGCAACAGAGTCACACCTGATCATATAATTAGAATTAATTAATTTGGTTCTAGATTTAGACCTTTCAAAATTGACCTGTACATGCTTACAGCATGTTTAATTATCCTATGCTTTAAAAGTTCTAAAAAAAGTAGCAGATAAAAAAAATCACTCCACCTGGACCCCAGCCTACTTATATTCCACATTATACATTACGTCAACTGCTAATAATATTAAAATAGATTAGATCTCAGAAATATTATCATCATATATATAATCAGATCACCATATTCGCAAATAATTCATGGAATCCTTTTCCAGTTTTTTATATAATAGAGTAAACATAACTATATATAATATACATCCCTCTATAAAATTCACAAAATTTTATATTTTTATTTAATACAATAATGTAAATTTTTTGATAAACATTTCAAAATATATATATAATATTATTCATCTTTCCAACAACACCATAGATAATGAATATATAAAATATAGCAGTTCCAAAATACTGGATATACCAAGTTGAACTGATGAGATCAAGAAAAGATAAATCCAGTCCTAAGCTACAGTTGAAAGGAAAGGTCAAAAGACCAAGAGAGTTTTTAAGAAAACTTTGATTTAGAAAACGAAATGTGTCATCTGGGATAGACCGAAATATAGAGTGTTTTATGGACCTATTACCTTATTAAATACTCTTATTGTATAATTATAATTATAGTTATAGAGAGTCCAAATTTAAATCCAATATCCTTTGTCAAGTTTCTCGTCAAAATTATAGGTGCTGAGCTCAACAATATTTTTTAGCAGATATATTAACCCGATAAAATATCTAGATCTGTTTGATACTTTTTTTCTAAGTCTTTGGACTAGAGTGCTGGTCAAACTAAAAGACAAGAAATATATATAACTTTAATTTATAACAGAACATGTTCGCTCTTTAATATATAGTATAAAAGTTAAATACGTAATTATTAATTCACTATCGACTAAAATATAATATATATAGTTATATATAATGATTTAATATTAAACATTAATAATTTTATATAAATTATATATATATTATAATTGATATATACTTAACTTTAAGTATATTATTATAATATATATATAATATATTATTATATATAATAATTGTATATTATACTATTATATATATTATTTATACTATATATATATATAATATATAATATATTAATATATATATTTAACTACAACTCTATTTTCTGAAAATCAATATTTCTAAAAATTCTTTCGAAAATATTTTATTTAATACAGATTAATTAAATGTATTCGTTTATTATTAATTAAAATATTAATAAATTTGAAATTATATATTAATTTTATTTAAGTTTTAAGCACTTTCAGTGTTTCTTGACTTTACATTTCTATTTAGCTAACCCTCTGCTATATATATATAGTGACCCTCAGAGCCTACCTAGGTACCATCTTTGCTAAATTATTAAATATATAGAAGCATACCTTATATCCTGGCCATATATATATTAGTACCTCCCATTCAATAAAATATCTCACGCCTATACCTCGTATATATCATTATATATAGAAAAGAATAATATATATAATATTATATATATATATTAGTTATCAGGTCTACTTAAAAAGAATATTCGAATTGAAGACTCTTTTATCTTGTTTCAATAATTTGATCATGCTACTCCTTTCTTCTTTATATTCATCTAAATGGTCGTATTTCGCACTCTCCAAGAAAAATTTATAGGAAACGCCGAACGAAAAATTATAGTTAATCGTATATATATATATTAAAGAATCAATTGTAACTAAGTCGATATCAATAACTAAGTCTTAATATTATATTTGATAGAATGCACCATTCATAGTAACATCGGTCTTGAACTACAGTAATAAACGCCTCAAATAATTCTCTTCATTTTCGTATAATATCAGTGCATAGCTGATCAGAATAAGATATACAGAGTTGAAGATTGATATTTATATTTTTATACTTGTAATTTAATAACTCGAATGTATATATTCATATTGTTATCAATATGTTAGTCTGTTATAATAATACACCCCGCTGAATTCGCGGCTCTGAGCTGTATGGCTATGTTTTAGGGCAAGTTGTTCTGTACCATAGAAACTGGTGTAAAATAAAACAAGATAGAGTAAATATTTATGTGGAATAGATAGCTCTCTTTTAATAAATTAATGCTTTATATAATCTATGCTAATAAATAGATAGGCTGATATATGCATGATCGACGCCTATATTATATTTTAATAAATCATATATTATTCTTGTCATTGCCAACCTAAGCAAAGGATATTATTATGAATTACATTTAGTGAGAATATTTATTTGAGTATATGATTAATAAAGAAATATTTTTATTCAAACTTTAAAATATATAAGTATGGGTTTGAACTTTTGGGTGTCTATAGAATATCCGTATTTTTGTACATTAACTCGCTTACCAAAATTGTTTAAGAATTATCATTTACTTTACGCTATTCAACTCTAAATTTTCGTATTCTTAGTATAGACATCTCACACTCATGTCGACGTGATTATATTTTGACCATAAGCTCATTAAAAGGATTTACATATATTGTCACAGTATAAGTATAATGACTTAATATTAAGTGTAGCTGATAAATAATTCTCATCTCGTGTTATTTTTTAAATAATTTAAGTGTGACTACACATAGTTATGTATTATTATCAATTATCTTTTATTTGCCATTTCATCTCATATTACTTTAGGTTATGATTAATCTTGTAGTTATGATTATATTAGTGTAATTACTGAGATGGTAAATTTGAGTGATTTTATTAGCATCTTATTATTATATCAGTATAATATAAAACTGTAGGTGACAATAAGTATATATCATCTTTGCGTATATTATCAAAACACCTTATCATTTAATTACTGCTACCGTAGTAAATTAGCAGTATTCAACCCTAATATATGTATAGTTGAGATATATGTCCACATTTATGTCAATCATTTCTTATATTTTGTATATATTATGTCTATTACTAAATTCTAATATAAATAATTCAATAGCTACCTTTCTCTTAAATAATCTTGTTAGTGATTTTAATGTTCACTATTGTAACAGACATTTAAGGTATATTCATTACGAATTTTGAATTATTATTATAATATGTATCATTTTATTGAAATGATATTATCTCACATCTTATTATCTCCATTTTATAGCCCTAATATCAGGTTATTGATCTAATTCTATTTTATATAATATGTTCTACCATTTCTTGAAATGGCTTTATTAGTCATCATTTATGTATAGATATATTTGATTTTTCACATAATTTAATAAGTCAAACTTAATATATATAGGCGTACATTATTGTTCTAACTATATGATTATTATTAACTGGTTATATGGATGTAATTACACATTATTAGGGTACTATCCAAATGCAACTTTCTGGACCCTTTCCTGAAACTTTAGTACTCTGGTTAGCGACACGTAATACTTTCCTTTAATTGATATCTAACTAATATTTTATATTTACTATAATAATATAATAACTAATAATGATTATATATTATACATTATATAATACTGATATTATTCGATAACAATATATATATTAATATATATATATATTATGCACCTTTATATATTTACTAATATTAATATATATAATATTTATTTACTAACTCCGGCCAAAGTCTAGTTTGTGGCTATGACTCCACGTAGGCAAACAGAGTACGGGTGATAGGTCGTTTTCAATACTCCACTATAATACTTTACTATATCGTAGGTATATTACTGTAGGTTTTTGGTATTCTTTTTTATCCCAGTATTATATATTATATTACCTATTTACTGCTATTAGTTATTATATTTATCAGGCTTCGTAGCGATGCCCGTTATTGCTTTTTATGCGGGAGTCTTAAAAAAAAACAGTAGAACTCGACTCCAGACTCTGCCTACTGGCGCCTAGAGTATCGGTGGACTTGTCTAGACCACAACAGGTCCGGGGCTTAGACTCCCCCGACTCCCAAGAACGGACCCTCAGCATTTGGGTCCGTCATCTAGATCAATAAGAGAAATAAAGTCGATACCACAGTACCCTCTACGTGACCGGTGGATAAACTATTTAACCACTCACAATATACCCCAATGGACCTATATACTCTCCTATATATCATACCCTAAATTTTACTCACTAAACCTATATTACACCTAAAATCTTTAAACCCTAATTAGCCTATATAGCTGATTGATAGATGTATTATATTATACTTATGATATATTATTTATATATATTATTATTTTATATTTATATATATATTTCTATTTATATATAAATTATGTAGTTATTATATTATATTTAATATTAATATATTATATAGTTATCGTAGTTTATTTATCTCCTAATGTAATAAATGTGTATTTAGAATTAATAAATACTTTATATTTTCAGCAGGAAAAGATTTATACGTAAATTTAATTAATTATATATATATAATTTATATTATTGTATAATTATATAGTAATCATAATAAATTTAAATAATATTATTATAAATATTGTTATTATAAACTATATTCTTGGCGCCAATTTTATAATATATAGCCTATTAATACTAATCACAAGTGATTTACCTATGTATGAGTTATAAATATATAATAAAATTAATTATTATATAACTGTTTTAACTTATATATTAATTATATTCTATAATTATGTCTTTCTTCTTAGACACCTACATAAGACTAAATATCAATAATATAATAATATATATTAATACATATGAACTATACTTAAGTTATATACGACCTAGTGATAATAGTAGTACATATATATATATACTATATAGTATCATATATTTATATAATATATTAATATATATATAATATCACTATAATAACTTACTACTCTATCCTAACTATATATACGTATATAATAATACTATATAGCGTATACTATACTATATATATACTATATATATATAATATAGTGTCATATATATATATATAATATATATTACATCCAATTCCTTTACCACTCATGAATTAACCATATAATCATCGTGATTCTACCTATATATATATATTTTTATTATGAGTATTATTTATTAATAAACGGTTTGTCGATCACCAGCTCTTAGTCTAATCATATTACTATTATATATTATAATATACCTATATTTAAATTATTTAAATAGAATTATTAAAATTTTTTATAATATATATTAATTCAATTTACTTACCCTTTTTATATTTTATATTATTTTATATTACATAATGTATCCTTATTATTAGCAATTATAATTGCATTATATAAATTGAGATAAAATATAATAAATATTATATTATAGTATTTAATATTTTTCTATAAACTCATATTATTATACTAATTTTTATCATTTGTCATCCACCACTTCACGGTGCATGAGCAACCAATACTAACTTTTGAAGTTCTTCCAGCTGATGTGTTATTATTTATCTAACCTACATATGAGAATGATATGTTCATGTATTGTTCTTAGTCTTGCACCTTACACATTTATATATAAATTTATATATAATATTATACATATATATATACTATTATTATATATATAATAGTATAATAAACTATATATATACTATATATATAATAGTATATATATAATATATATATATACCTTAACTATAGATTTTAAATCAAAGTCGTGCTTCATATTTTTTTGGTCGAATTAGTGTAAACGAATCAATTCTCTAATTTAAAAAGGAGAGCACAATAGATCTGAATATATATTTCTACACCGTATTTTTACTATATAATATATATTATATAATATATATATAATATTTATTATACTATTATACTTACTCTTATTATTAATATTTACACATTAATCTTTCATAATATAAGAAAATAATGTAATATTAACTTAAAATAAATAATAATTATAAATTCAATATATAATAAAAATATTATTAATTTAAAATAATAATCATCAGTTACATATATACCTAATATATATATATATTAATATTAATTATTAAATATGCACATACCTATATAAATTACCTACGATATCCTAATTATAAATTAATGATATTAATTTTAATGAACTATATATATATTATTAACTATATTATTTATTATTAATAATTCTAATATTATTAATAAGAGTTCAATAATTATATTTATAACACATATTAGTTTTCTATATAACGTCTTTATGCATTAATGCAATCAATTATATAATTATAATAATATTAATAAAGAGTAATATAATAATACTATATATATTGTTTAGGTTTCCCTGTTATAAATTACATTTAGTGAAATTTTGTACTTATCCAATACTACTGACAATCTAACAAAAAGTACACGAGATAAAATAGTATCAAACCAAAATTTTGAATTCGTATTAAGGATGCAAATATTTTGTGCTTCTCAAAGTCGCTAAAATGCCAGTAACTATCAAAGAATGTATTATAAATTTTTTTATACTATCGATAAATTTTTATTTAAAATCCTCACCATATAAATAATAACATATTAGAACTATTTTTAATCTAAAATAAAAGTTCTTCTACTATAATAAATCTCTTCCTGTTTTTTATCTCACGGTTCTCTTCATATGTGAATTAACTTAAATTGCAAACGTTCATATTTATCACTTGCATATACACGTGGACCCTATATATATATTATATAAACTCAAATTTATAATATATATTATAAGTATTTTACTCACTATATATATATATATATATATAATGATATATTATATATATATATAGTTATATATATATACTTATAAAAGCATAAAATATATCACAGTGGCACGTAGTTAAGGGATATGCTGGGTAGGCAGTGCCTTTTTTCATATAAACTAAGAGAACAATTAATAATTACGGTAATTAAAAAATAATCACAGAATTGATATATATATTGCCTAACCAAAAAAATATTTTAAAATTAAAATCCCAAGTAAAGAACTGTAAGGAAAATTTAAACTACAAAAATCATTAAAGACCAATATACAAACAAAAAATGAGCCATATTTGGCGGTGGCAACTTTAAACAAGACTTTAATAAAATCAAAGCCATCATATCCTAAAGTACGACTAGCTGAAATAATATTTGGCAAACAATCATTTTAACGAGAATATCTCCTATATTTGCATGACATTGATGATCTAGTGCTCCGAGCTCTCGCTCTTCGTTTAGGCGTTGGTTGCCAGCACTATTCGGGCGCTCTTTTATGTAATACTCTATTTTAAAAGGGATTTCTCTTGTGTGAAAACGTTTTTCACGCACCATCGAGCCAATTTTAATTCAATTGCGACTTATATACTATAACCGAAATATACTATGGAGGGATGAATAATACAACTACTGTATTATTTTCTATCCCAAGGATAATCCCTATAATTTAAATCAATATTCGTTGTAGAATATATATATTCTTCTATATATATATAAAATTACATACACAAAATAAAACTAAAGATAAATTTTACACGATTAGAAAATGTATTTATTGTGCATTACACTCAAAATATCCTAATATCTTAATCATTGTTCTATTGAGATACACTTAAGCCGTATTTTTCCTTTTTATCTAATATTACTTTTTTTTATATATTAAATGGCAAAAATTTAACCAAATTATAACAAACCATACTTATACTCATATCACACTTTCGATCGCGTTACCTTAATAATATATATAAAAAAATATTATGAATGCGAAAGTAAATTATTCATCTAAATCAACTATACCTACAATAATAATAATTCTATACCATTATAGACTATATTTTCCAAATTTTGTTATATGAGCTGCTATCATAGAAATTTAATATTAAAGAAATACTACTAATGACATATATACTTATAAAATTTGTATTTTGTGTGTGAAGTTCATTAGCGAATATTATATACTAAGGGTGTTTTAAAGGAGTAACATACTACTATCACTAATTTTATTTATACATACTCACGTAAAACTCTCTCACGATATTCTTGAATATCTATACTACTTACCTTATAACCATATTATCAATCACTCTATATATCGATTCTATACAATAACTGAGGAACTGTTAATAACCGACTATTCTACCTCTCACATACTACTGTATATAGATATATCTACACTAACTAAAACATACTAAATATATTAAAACGATACATTTTGTCACTATCACCTACTAAGATAACATGAAAATATAATATATACTGAAATTACATGAAGTTATATATATGTATATTAGTATATAAAGTAGATCATTAATTGATTAAATAAGATCGTCTTGCTTATATACTATAAGTATTATATATTATATATAATATAGTATAACATATATATCATAAATAAATATATAAAAATATATACGTTTAAAACTTATATGTTATTTACGTATTAATTAAAATTCTCATGAGGGATTTTTTTTTTAAATTGCTATCAATATTGAGTTCCTTGAATTTATATCTATATATATATATACGTAACCATTACTTAATTAGCTATCTCACTAAAGAATATAATTTACTTTGATTTAATTGTCATTATTATGGAATAATTAATTTAAATAAATGAAAAATAAAACTCACTACTTTCGAAACGTTTTAAAAATATTACCAGTAATGTTTCTCAAGCTATGTTTCAATTATTATATTAATCAAAATTATATTATTAATAAAACTGTTACTTATATATAGACTTCTATAATATTTACTATCGGATTAATATATATATATATATATATATTATATATAATATAATATATATACATATTAATTAAATATTATATATATTATATATATATATAATATATATTAATTTATATTATATATATCTATTAAATATATACATATATTAATATATAGTAATAAATATATATTATAATAATACTATTATATATATTATACTTATTATGATAATTAATAATAATAATGATTACTATGTATATTTAATATAATATTAAATAAAAATAATAAATATAAATAAAAATAAAATATCTAAAATATAATATCATATTAATACTATTAATCTTATATATATATAATACTATTTGGATAGAATACTACTTACTGTTGTATTTTATAACTTACCGATTTTTTTATTATAGTAGGTACATTTAACTTATATACCTATAAACTCATAACGTCATAAATATTAAATAGAATTTCATTATTATACTAATACTAATTATATATATTATATAATATACCAGTTATATTTGTTATCATTAACTAAACTTCCCGATATTTAAATAAACGAATGATTGTTAGTATTGTAAATATATTACAATATACTAAAAAACCAAACTTAAACCTAAAATTAGTTTCATTTTCTATTTCTCTCCTATATATATTATAATCTATTATATATATATTTAATATTAATATAATTTATATATATAATATTAGTTAATATATTATAGTTATATATATATTATGTTTATAATATTTATATATAATATTTAATATTAAGTATATATATTAATATAATAATAATATATTAATGTATATATATATTATTATATAATATATAATATATATAAATTATTAATATTAATATTATATATAATAATATTATATTATAATTTATATTATATATATTATATATAATTAATATATATATCATATATATATTATTAATTACCTATATATATAATATTAATATTATATATTAATATATATATATATATATATATATATATATATAATTTATATATATTATATATATATATATTATAAATATAATATATATATATATATATACATTCTTCTCATATCTCCCTCTACCCACCTCACATCTCACAACATGTGTAAAAAATTCCTTCCCAAATCTATCCTTGTTTCTTCCTCCTATGTTATACTCCTTTTTTCAAAACATCTTCCAAATATCCTCTCTTCTTGATTTCCCCTTGGCAGTCAATGTGTTAACAAAAATTCCCTGTGCCAACTTATTATTACAACCTATACATTAGTCGAGAGAAACCACTATGATTTTCACCGATACGTATATATTATCAACCATAAATATGACCTTCTCCAA